>MDYQ01000172.1:0-59411 GCA_003024175.1 Planoprotostelium fungivorum | reverse complement strand
AGCTGCAGCTCCATTGGTCGCCGCGACCTTCTCCGATTCTCCTCGGGAGATCGGAATTTGACCCGTTGACTCGGGGTCTCCATCGGCGTTGACCAACTGCTCACGTGAGTCGAAATTTCGATGAATAGTGTCACGTTGGGGTTGACCAGAGGGTGGTTGCTCTGTATGTTGTACGTTCTCTTTGCATACTTCCTCTTCTCACGGCAAGATGGAGCACAATCGTTCTCAGGATCTACAGTACAGTCGTGGATTCCGACCAACATACTGTAATCCATGATGTCCCTCTGACTCAAAAACTGATGACGTCATCATGACGTCGCGCCACGTCACTCACCAGACAGTCCGAATCGAGTTGGTTGATGAACAGTTCGGAGAGCTCCCTGGGCAGCATGACAGTCTTCTTCTGTGCCCTCCAATCAACGTCCTTGTAGGTGACGTTCTCCTTCTGAACTTCGACTTCTTCTTGTGTGGCCGCTCGCCCGAAGAGTGATCCCTTCATCAGCGTCACGACGATTTCCTCGAACGAAATAAAATGAAATAAAATACCTTCAGGTCGTATCTCTGGTGGATCTTCTTGTTGGTTTGAAAGACATTTCCCATGATCAAGAGACGAACGGGAGCTCCTCTGGATGATTTGACTCGATGGAGACCGTAGAACCTAGGAAGTAGCGTGTTCGTGTTCTGCATGACGTGCTGGTAGTAATACGGCAGGAGGTTGCGCAGCAGCTTCGCCTCGCTCTTGGGAATGGTCTTGATGATGTATTTTGTGTCTTGAGAGAAGAAGAACATACTCCCACTCTTTCCTGGTGTGGGCAAGATGCGGAGGGCGTTCGTTCCTTCGCGTCGATGAGAATCACATGAGAGATAGAGGTGGTCGCTCACCCGAGTCATCGACCGTGTTACACAGGGAGACCATGTAATCACCGGGATCGACTCCAAATTTCTGTCGAAGATGACCGAAGGCGAGTGGACAGTAGTTTTTGAATTTGAATAATTCGGTCTTGTGAGGTTGTGTCATGGTGGAGCCCTCTCTTTCGAATCGATGAGTGAATGACGGTGATTCGATGTTAGAAATGGAAGATGTGAGCGGGTTGGTGGAAATCGAAAGAAGATGGAGTGAGAGGAGACTCACGGAGGAAATGTGAGCTCGGGTGGTGTCGAGAAGAACTTGGCGTGTCGGGATAGGTTATCTTCAATGGCTTTTCTCTCGTCTTGAAAACTGAGCTCACCACTCCTACCTACAGATTGACGAAGGCCTGTCTGAATATCCATCATCAGCACCCAACCAGGATGTTCTGCGCGATCCGTCAGCGTCAAGAGGTGATAGAGTCAACGTACTCTTGTATATCGTCTCTCCGATCTCATTTCGCTTATGTTGCAATACGCTCCTGCTCTTTCTATCGTTCGCTCTGGCTCTCTCCCTCTGTTCCTCTTGGGAGTCAATGAAAGAAGCGGCCCTCTCTGAGAGTTTTCTACGCGATAGACGTTTTGACAATGGATTGTCCTGTCCATTGAATAGACCAGGTGACTTCCCGACGGCTATCGATGGTGTGTTTGCATTGCTCTCGTTCAGATTCCTCTTTGACATCTCTGCCTATAGGTTCCCGATGATGAGATGTGGCCCAGCCGTTGAATCGAAAATTCAGTGAAGCACAGACCCTTAGACACAATATTTTTCTGCGAACATTGCACGGCAAGCACTCGACAGCTGATCACGCGCAGCGATCGTCCGTTCGTGTGTGTCCAAAGAAAGGGCAGAGCCTTGAACGCTTGATGCACTCGTTTTCGCAGCGATGACGAATGATCTCTGTCGAAAGAAAGAGGAAGGAAGCGTGTTGGTGATCGGCAGCGGGCTGATCGTTAGAGATCAGATGAGATGCACTTTGTGAATTTGGCCGATGCAACGGAAAAAAGATGCGGAGGTTTTTGTTTAGAGATCTATTACCAGGAGCGTTACGAAATAAAGGGATTTTAATCGGCCTTTCTTCTCAGCTTGCAACCCTCAGTGAGACGAGCACGTCCACCAGTGGGCTGGCAGAGGACAGTGTTGCAGGAGCCGCAGACAACGACGGTTTGAGCCTATAGGCTCTATTTCAGTCTTTTTGTGTCTCACGTTTGTTGTATCGATTCGCAGAGACATCTCGATAAGAGTATGGAATGATATCGAGGAGTGATGTGAGAAGATTTGAAATCGATAGACTCACGTGGCTGAAGACGGTTGTGATGTCGTAGCAACCGGGGCACTTGACGTCCATGAAGTAGCTGTTTGGGCTCTGCACTAAACGCTTGAGCTTGTGCTTCCTTCTCTCGCTATCCTCAGAGGGGTGCAGCAGATCGGTTTCAACCTTCAAGTTCCATCAACATCTGCAATGGAATGCATAACCAGATCACAATCATGCATCCATCATCGACACAGAAATCGTCCTTTAGACGATGGATGATGTCTATATGGATGATTCTCGAGCAGATGAGGTACTTACGTGACCCATATTGTCTTATTAAGAGTGGATGCTGGCTCTGGCAATGAATCCAAAAAGGTTTTCAATCCTTCTGTATTCGCAAAACCCTAAAACCTCCTTCTTCTTTGTTGTAGATCTCCCTGTCATCTTCAGAATTGTGCTTTTATTGCCATTTTTCAACATCAGCAGAGGTGCTCTGTCGCCGATAGAAGATACCGTTCCTCTCGCGAGTGGCGTTGGTAGTGATGATGGATCGTATGTTTGGAGCTTGGGGTTCGAGCGCCACCGTCACATATCTCGTTGAAGAATGCGCCAGGTGTAGGGTGAGCTGGTTGTAAAGACGGGAGAGAAATAGCCGGTGGCGGGGATGGCATTGACTTGACTTCTATAGACCTGAGGGAGCGACGGTGAGAGAGGATGTGAGGTAAGTGACTCACGGTGGCTTGAGAGAGAGTGACACAGAATAGGAAGAGAAAGAAGGCACCTCCCATCTTGTGATACGGATGAAAATGATGTGAGTGTGAAGCACCTGGAACATGGAAGGTGTCATTCCACGCCAAAAACCTTCGCGCACTCATACGATACAACGTGTCTTTCCCTCGAGCAGTTCTCACCAGATCTTGCGGAAACGTGTATTAGATCTGATGGAAAATGCACCAGATCCGCCAACCACCACATCAATTCCGTTGCCGGAAATTCGACCTGTGGTAGGTTGTAGTGTTTAAGAGACGATAAGGCCTTTCCTCTTTAGAAATTGAACCTTTTCGAATGAGGTAAGATGTTTCACCGATCGGATGCAGCCGACTGAAAAAGATGACGATGTGATCTACACTCCTTGGCTGATCTTAGAGGTCTGTTTGTAATTATGGAGGATACGGCACAGTTGTCTGCATGACCAAATCAATTCTCGAACACAACGAAAGAGAGAGTTCAAAGATCGACAAGTTTAATCGACAGAGTCCACCAAGCTGATCTGCGGCCCGAAAGTCTTCCAAGCCGAAGCGAAGAGTTGAGCGAACTTGGTCCAATCTTCTGGCTCTTTCGGTAGGGGCACCGAAGGAGGTAGCGGTGAAGAGTCATCCTGCAACAGCAGCTGTCTGGCTTCGATCATCTCCTCTTGTTCTGTTGACGTCAGATGTTTCTCTTCCATCCTTGACTCACTCCCTAGATATTCTTCCATCTCTCCCACGCTGACCAGGAGGGGTTCTGAGATCTCTGCGAAATCTGGGGAGGAACGAGGTACTACGATGGTGGTGAGGAGGACTAGATGTCGCACGCTCTCTGCGATGGTGTCGGTGTCAACGTTACCCAACATCGTCAAGATGTTTGTCTTCTGTTCTCATCGTCAGGTCATCTTCTCATGATGGCATCCAGATCGTGGACATGATGATGATGATGGTGGGAGGAACATGGACATGATGATGATGGTGGGAGGAACATGGACATGATGATGATGGTGAAGATCGTGATGGTGATCACCTTGACGATCTTGACTGCCGTGTAGATGATACCCTCCACGTATTTACCATCCATCTCCTCGATCTCTCTCACGGCCTTATACGCTCCGAGGACATTCTTACACGCCTCGATGACTGCCTCCTTTGTAAAGCTCTCCATGGCCTGATACCAGTACAGATACATCCACCTCCATCGGTTCATCAGACCTTCGTACTTCTTGATGTCCGTGTCGTTCAGTACCACGTCCACCGCTGATTTCGTGACGTCATCACCCAGTACTTGTTGCATCCTCTCGTGAGATGAGAAGCCCATGTCTTCTACAATGCTTCGATTCATGATCTGAAGTCATCAGGATGGTATGTCTTTATAGATGTTGTATGTCTTCAGAGGATATCGTATTGTCACATGAATTGAAAAGATGTTCACCTCTTTGTAGATGGTGGATGCGACGTAACCTCCGTGCTTGACTGGGCCAGCGAAGGCAGCGAGGAAGGTGGATAAGTCTTTCATCCTCAGATCTGGCTCGTTGAGTGATCCACTGGCCTCCACCGCCTTCTCTTCTTCAACCAACTACATTTCATCTCAGTAGTCATCCTTTCATCTGTGGATGACACATATATTTGTACATATAAACTTGTACAAGAACATCCTCCATGTCTGAAGGTATGAATCACTCACCCTGGATGTGAAACGATATTGGATCTGTTGGATCTTATCTCCCGAGTTCATCGCCTTCTTCTCCCACTCCTCCAGTTCCTTACTGAATTTCTTATTGCTCTCCTCCACTTCCTCCCTCAAACTCTTCTGCATGCCCTCCACCGTCTCTCTTCTGAACGTCTCCGAGAAGTCCGGGTCACCCTGTCTGTCTCTCACGTAGATCAGGAAATAGGCACTCGTTGCATTTCTCGATTGTCCCAGGCCATCCTTCATGACGTTCTCTTCTTCTTCTTCGTTCACTCTGACGTCGTTGTACTTTATCCACTTGTTGTTCTCTAAATCTCGAATGTGGGTCCAGTAGTGACCGCTGCCCGCCACACCCTGGTGGATGCAGGCGGCGAAGAGTTGATACTTTTCTCTCTGGTTGAGTTGGGAGTACAAGCCTTCGATCTCGTCCTCTAAGCCTTTGATCTTATCACGGATCTCTTGAATGTTGTTCCTCTCTCGTTGTAGATAGCCGTCCATCAGCTGGATGATAGAGGGATCGCTTTCGTTGTCCTTCAGGTAGTCTAGCGTAGATTCGATGGCTGAATCGATGGCGTGATCTCTACCCTGTCATTCATCAGATGATCGTGGAGATGTCACGATGTCACACCTTGTAGCGTGTGTAGTTGAGGAGGTTCTGCTTCTGCTGTGCGAGATGTGCTTTCAACTCTACGCTCTCTCTTCTCTTCTGTGTGGTGATCGCTTGATTCTCCACGTAAAATCGGTCCATGAATAATTCTTTGGGAAAATGAATGGGTGTCTCTCTCTTCAGATACGTCTTGCTCTCTTTGTCATAATACACTCTCTGTTCGATCATCATTCTCGGTTATTTTGCATTCAAAACTCACGCTCTGCAGGAGAAAAACGACGTCGGGTAATTTTTTGAACCAGAGAGAACGATTGGCAACGCTCTGATAACCTTTGTCCGTCACGTAGTCCGATTCATCAGTCAGAGCCTCATCGATTCGCTCGTAGACATTGCTCGATTCTTCTCCGATGGGTAATATCTTGATGACGTCAATCATCGATGAAATTCTGAAATCGTCGATGTGTAGATCGGAATCATCGATGCGTTCGTGACTCACCAATGTCGATATCTGTGCATCTTTCGTGGATTCTGTCGTCGTGCTGTCTTGCTCTTTCGCGCTGGAATACTGTACACCCGTTCCGTGAAACAATCTGAAGAAAAGAATGAGGGGAGGAGAATTCCATTCGATCTCGCGACTCATACACATAGTGATGAATGGCATTCACTTGTTTCGAATGTCTTTGATGTCTTTTCGAATGAGATCTGCACTCACTCATCGACCAGATTGACTTCACCGTTCTTCGCGATGGCTTTGAATCCTCTGGCGATGTTGGTCTCGAAGATCTCGCAGAAATCTGCCACGTCTCCTTGGTCACCGATCTGTACCGGCTTACCATCTCTCCCGATGACTTTACCGAGCAGGGCCGTGGGATCGACGTATTTCTGATTTGATAATTCCATCATGCTGGGGACGTCAATCTACAACGCTATCGATGATGTCACTCACGCGAACAACTTTTGGAGTTCGTGCATGACTGCATCGAGATGAGAAGACGTGCTGGTGATGATGAAACTCACACTGGACGGATTGTTGTGATAAGAGAGGTGGTTCTTTGACTTCCAAATCCATCTTGTCTGTATCTTCCTTCTTCGATGGTTCATCTTCCACTGGGTTGATGTCGGATGGCTCGACTTTTGTTGGGTAAGACAAAATGGCTCTCTTCAACTTCGGAATGTGAAAATAAGCTTGAAGCAGAGAATTGACGTAACAAGTCTGTCCGATGTTCTTGATGCCAACGGGTCTGCAGGAACGTTAATGTTGGGATGAAATCATCAGACACTCACACATTATCTTCCCTCTTTCGAAACTGTGGATTCTCGTAATGATTGATGGTGGACATGCCGTCTGCGTTTGCCATGAGAGAATTCTCTACGGCGATGGCCATGTTGGTGTCTTCTGGTTTCGACAAGTCCACCATCTCTACTGGCTTCTCTCGAGTCTGTTGTTTCGAGAGTTCTATCGCCTTCTGTAACTCTTGATCCTCTTTTGAAGTGGCGAGAGTAGCAAGAGTGCCAGCCGCTCTTCACAATCGATGAGCCATGGTAGAAAGAGACTTTAGACACTCACGCTTCTTCACCAGAGGGATTAAAGACACGTTCGACCGCCGCATTGAGATCGCCTCGCGTCGTCTTCAAGAGACTGACCGCCCTCTCGCGTGCAACTTCTGTGATATGCATGAGACTCTGAACCTTCTCTTCATCAATTGTTTCGTCCTTGTGGGTGTTAGCGGGGTTGGAATGGTATGGAAGTGCCACCATCGTCAGATCTATCTTCTGTCTCTTACTCCCGGGGCCCGTAATTCTTGTTCGTATGTTATGTTTGCCTGAAATCAGAAGACGATGTGATTTGGACCGATTGCCTCCTCACAAATGGGTTACGTATCGTGACGAATTTCGTGTAACACGCACTACAACACATTTTCACAGCGCCTTGACAGGATGGCTGCGACGCACACTGAATGCAGTCACAGGCGATGCAAATTAAGGTATTAATAACCCTCGGAGTAGTACGACGACGAGAAGAGCGTGATGTTCATCATCAGAAGCCCATATCTAAAAGAGGCCATCGACTGAGAGAAGTTCAATTGAATTTATACAGATGACGAGTGGCAAACGATTTCCCTTGAATCATCCCCACAGTGAATAAAGTGATCATGGGAAGAAAAGTTGCCATCAGCCACCACTGCTTCTCGATGTAGGCCATCACCACGACGGCAACCAGACCAGGACCCCAAGTGTATAAGAGAGTGTTGTATCCCCATCTTAAACCGTGGGAGATGCCGTGTTCCGTGATGATCCTCGAATACAAGTAGAGGACGAGAGTCAATCCGAGATTGATGAGACCTAATCCGAATAGATAAGCGTGCTCCTCGTGCGTGTAATAGTTGAAAGTGAGATAGAGCATCGTCACAAGGCCGACGATGCTGATGATGACTGCGGGGAGAGCTACACGAGTCGCAGCCCATCTAATTAGGATATAAATCGAAAGAATAGAATGTGTATCTCACCTCTGTGATAGAATGTATGGATTTTTGACAAGAGCTCCGAGTGAAATTAGAAACCATATGAGTAGGATGGCGAACATGTAACCGGCTGCTCGACACACATCGTGATCATCTTCGTGGTATCTTACATGATCACAAGTGTGGCGGTAGGGAAAGTGAAGATGGTCTGGTAGAACGCCGGGAAGAAGGTTGATGATGCCAAAGAGAGGGAGAAAGGCCTGACATAGATCTAAAGTGGTACTCTTGAATTGTCTCTGCTGTGTTCCTCTCTTGCCATCGTCATTGATCTCCTCCATTGCCCCGATGTGACCCGATCGTTGGCACTCTGCTTCAGAAATGGTTTTCGAAATATCCTTCCGAAGATTGACAGGAACTCTTTGTGGTCTCTTTCTCCTTCTCTCCTTCTTTGTCGAATCCAGTAAGAAGAGTAGGATACACGAGGCTCTCTTATTTTATCTTCTGTGGATCACAGCAGGACAAGAAGCTGTCGAGGTGGGAAACAGAGAACAAGCCGAGAAACAACGCGCCAGACTCAAAGGGCAATTCGGAACTATCAGAAATCCGAAACGCACCCGAAGGCTTGCGACAACAGTTGGATCTCTGCTACAAAGTCACAGAGGACACGATGTACCAGAGTTTAGAGGACAACGAGAGGCGTCCCCTCCTGATCCCTTCGCACGACCATCGGGTTTCCAAGCGTCCTCCTTCCTATGTCGCTGAGCCACCCGAGGTCCCTCAGATAGGATGCATCAGTCATCATCTGGCAGCTTTCGCTGTGGTTTACTTTAGACATTTCGCTGAGCATGATCCTGTCGAATTATCGGCTACCATTCAGGCCAGCACTGCGACGGTGAGCATTCTACTCCAGAGATTTGTGATGTTGATGCTTTTGCAGATGAGATTACCCGCTACCACCGTATCATTCCGAATCGATAGAGAAATGACACTCAGTGAAGTCAGGGAAGCCACCACACGCGCCGTACCCTTGGCCGTGGTTGGTGTGGCTGACGCATTACAGACCGACATCAGGTGGGTCCAATGTGATCCGATATGTAAATGAAAACAAACAGGTGTTGTTGCATCGTTTTCCCACCTTGTGAGGGAAATGGAGGGGACTGGGTTCTTCACATGGATTTCCGACACGCCACAGAAGATGAAGGTCCCAGTCTTCGATTCAAGTGTCAAGGAGGTGAGTCGAAACTCACAGTCATCGCCTTTGCACGATCCGATCGAGTGATCCATCTTCAGGTCACCTTGCCACGAGGAAGTTTGTGCCTCATCACGTCAAGAATGTCTGCGATCAGATCATCACACAGCACTCCCTCAAAGTTGGACAGACTTTCTTCTTGAATCACGATGAGGTCAGTCTGCTGAAGAAATTTATGGACAGTCCCAAGTATTTAGAGCCAGAGGTGATGCACATCTTAACACCGAAAAGAACTAAGAGAGACAGTACCCTGAGGGTCCCAAGTTGCTCCACCACTTTTTCGAAGAGAATGCCACACACCTACCCGGTAACAGCTGCCTCTACTGGAAGGGACAGAACCACAGCTACCAGAACATCAACTCGAAAGCAGAACAGATGGCGGGACACCTCCAGAAGATGGGTGAGAGACTCATCCACAGAGGATTTCTTGAATTAAACGATATTCACGATCGTTTTATATTTTTACATATATTATACAATGACGATACCATTTATGAATTCCGCTCAGGAGTGGTCGCGGGTGGTTACGTCGGACTGTTCATGGCTAAATCAGTGGAATTATACATCGCCATGCTGGCTATATTGAAAACGGGAGCAGCTTACGTTCCCCTCGACTTGTCCTTCCCTCCCGATCGAGTCAAATTCATCCTCGGTGACTGCGGTGCCCAACTCCTCTTGATCAACACCGAACCCTCCGAAGACCTACAACAGTGGGACGGACAGGTACTTCCACCTCATGACGTCATCTGACGTCACTCTAGCTCGTCGACGTTCCCGCCCTTTTGACCCAATGTACGCCTAACGATCACTTGTTCGTCGGTCCCAACATCAATTCGAGGTCACCGGCTTACGTCATCTACACGAGTGGTACCACTGGACTTCCCAAGGGAGTGGTCATCACCCACGGCAACGTTAGACATCTCGTGAGGTCGGAGAAGATCTTGTTCGAGACGAAGAGTTCGGATCGTGTGGCGCAAGGATTTTCTGTCGCTTTCGATGCATCCCTCGAGGAACTGTGGATGGCTTGGGCTGCAGGAGGTATTTCATCACATCATGTTTGATATCACATCATGCCTGACATCACATCACATCACACTGCACATCATGTGTTGCATCACATCATGTCTGACATCACATCACGGTTCAAATCCATAACAAAATGACAGGCACGCTGGTACCTGTGCCAGAAGACACCATGAAGGCACCAGATGCCCTTCCCAGTGAGTCTCATCATCCATTCCATCACACGGAGAGAATCGATTCCTCATCACATCAGGCTATCTCATCGAGAACGGTGTCAACGTCCTCTCAACCGTCCCCACTCTCCTCTCGCTCATCGAACACGTCCCCACCTTACGTCTTCTCATCTTGGGAGGTGAGCTTCATGTGATGATCATCACTGAAGAGAATCAGGAGAGGTATGTCCTCCCGAACTCCTGACGAAATGGTACAGCCCATCCTGCCGCGTTGTCAACTCTTACGGCCCCACTGAAACGACCGTCGTTTCCACGGCTGCAGGTGGATTCGTTGAAATGTGGATGAAATGTCGTCTCACTCGGATAGATTTCAACCCTAACGTCAAGCTGACCATCGGACACCCGTTACCGGGATACAAGATCTTGGTTCTAGATCAATCGGGTCAGATCGTACCCCTGGGTGCCCCAGGTAAAGACTACACACACGAACGTCCATCCTTCTTACATCAACAATGTAACGAATATGTGCAGGTGAGCTGTGCATTGGAGGTCCTGCCGTCGCAGCCGGTTACCTCAACCGTCCCGAATTAACGGCGAGCAAATTCAACGACGTGTCACCCTTGGCAACCGGATTCTCCGGCAGATTGTACCGCACGGGAGATCTCGTCCGATTGACCGAATACGGTACCGTCGATTTCCTGGGCCGTATCGATACGCAGGTGAAGTCGATTCTTTCTGAAACATGTTGCTGAGAAGGAGAAAAGGTGAAGATCAGAGGATTCAGAGTGGAATTGGCCGAGATCGAGTCGTTGCTGCTGCAGAGTGGAGGCATTCGAAACTGCGCCGTAGCTCTAAAGCAGAAAGACGAGATCAAGAAGCTAGTGGCTTACGTGGTGCTCGATACTGGTACCACACTCAACACCGACAGCGTCAAGAGCTATTTGAGACAGAGATTGGCACCTTACATGATTCCCAACAACTTTGTCGTCATGTCTTCCCTCCCCATCTTGACCAGTGGAAAGGTGATTCATCCATCTACAACGAGTCGAATGTGAACGACAACAGGTGGACCGTAAAGCACTTCCAGATCCTTCACACGATGACAACATCACTCGACCACTGGTCATGCCCGTGGGACACTTGGAGAGCATCGTCTACAATTCATTCAAGAAATATCTCGGAACTTCCGATCTGTGTACCAGCGATGACTTTTTCAACGCGGGAGGAAATTCTCTCTTGGCCTCGCTCGTCGTCTCTCACCTCAGGCAGAACCCAGAATTCATCGGTGAGTTGTAGATGCCACGTTCTATCTTTAGAGCGATCACGTGACGTGGTACAGGAGTGTCGGTGAAGGACGTCTACAAGATGAGAACGACGAGAGCTCTCACGCAGTACATCTCGGAGAATTCGATGGGATCTCCTTACATGACTTCACCGGGTGACATCAACGGAGAGAACGGCAACCAACCCTCCAATGAGATCCCACACGTGCGTCTCTTCATCATTCTCCATTGATTCTCCATCATATCCACTGATTCTCCATGACATCCACTGATTCTCCATCAGGTCAACGTCTTTGTCCGTTTCATCACGGGATTGATCCAGATCTTGTTTCTCACCGTCTTTGGTATCTTGGGAATGGGTTACCTCCACCTGGCTCTCTACTGGCGTCTCGCTCTGGGAGATTGGTACTACGGTGTCATCATCACTGCTGCCGTTGTATTCATGATCATCTACATTCCCCTCTCCATATTCTTCTCTGTTCTCTTCAAATGGATTCTCATCGGAAGATTCAAACCGGGTAAACACAGAGTGTGGGGATTCTATTACCTCCGCTTCTGGCTCGTGGGAAAGGTACGTCTCATTTTCATCTCCATTTTATGACTACACACCTCGTGACTCGTTGTAGATGATCGGTGCTGCCCCCGTGGGCTTGATGTCAGCGACACCCTTCCTCCCCGTGTATTACTGGTTGATGGGTGCTAAGATTGGAAAGAATACGTACATCGGTACCACTCGTATCTCCTGTTACGATCTCATCACCATCGGAGACAACGCCAGTTTGGCCAGAGAGTCTGCTCTGTTGGGTTACAGGGTGAATCTCTCCTTCTATACATATTCATCTGATCGTGGTAGGTTGAGAACGGATGGCTCATCATCGCTCCCGTCACCGTGGGAGCCAATGCGTGAGTGCAAAGTGATGTCGAGTGTCTCAATGTCGTACAGTTACGTCGGATTACGTAGCATCTTGGAAGGAGATTCCGAATTAGGTGCCGGAAGTGAGTTGGGAGATTTATCCGTGGTCGCTGCGGGACAAAAGATTCCCGCCCTTCAAGCTTGGACTGGCTCTCCCAGTCAATTTGTTCGTAACGTGAGTGAACTCTTTCATCCTCGTGACGTTGAACTCTTTCCACGTCGAACTGACGAGGTTGCAGTTATCGCAAGAGGAGCACGTGTTCGTTCACACTCCAGGATATCTCGTCATGCAATTTGTAGCCTTCTGGACGGTCAGTTTCATCCCTGCCATCGGTTATGGAGCCGTGACAGCTCTCTTCTTTGTCGCTTACGATTACTTCGACAGTGAGTTTATTCATTCATCTCCACACATCCGTACGTCTTTATTTTTACTGATGGATGGAAGGTTTCTGGATCACACTGTCACTCATCTGGCCCCTTTCTTGTTTCTACGTTCTCTTCAGTATCTTCGCCTGCGTCTTCGTCAAGAGGTGACGTGTCATGATGTCATCTCAATCTGACCCCGAGCAGAGTGTTGGCGGGTAAAGTGGGAGGAATGGTGAGACTGTACAGCTTCGCTTACATCCGTCTGTGGATGGCAGACGCCTCCATGTCCATGAGTTTGTCTCTTCTCAAATCCATGTACGCCACCATCTACACTCCCTCTTGGATCAGAATGTTGGGTGCCGACATCGGAAAGGGCGCTGAGATCTCCACCCTCAACCACATCTCGGCCGATCACCTCACCGTGCGTACATCTCCTTCTCCACTACATTTCCCACAGTTTCTCCACGACTGACAGACCACAGATCCGCTCCGGAGCTTTCTTGGCAGATTCCACGAGTATCGGTGCCCCCCGAGTACAACACGGCTTCGTCACCGTGGAGCCAACGATCATCGGAGAGAAGACTTTCATCGGTAACTCTGCCGTGATGGCGGGAGGTATCACCCTGGGAAGAAACAATCTCGTCGGTGCCCTCTCTTGCTCACCCTCCGTTACACCTCCCGACAACACCTCCTGGGTGGGCTCACCCGCCTTCTTGATTCCCAGTCGAGCCATTTCCACTTCCTTCGGTTCGTCTCTGACGTACGATCCACCCGCCAGATTGGTCTGGGGACGTGGAGCGATGGAGATCTTCAAGATCACACTCCCCCACACCTTCGCCATCGGTACTGGAATGCCTCTCATCTACGCCATCATGTACCAATTGGACGATCTTCACATTCCGTGGTGGAGGTGATAGACATGGATGTTACGTCAAACTCACAGGAGTAGATCTATCCTGCAGACTACGGCGGGCGGTTTGGGTCTCATCCTCGGATTCACCCTCCTGACTGTTCTGTCCAAGTGGGTCCTCATTGGAAAGTTCAAGAGGATGGAGAAGCCTCTCTACTCTTCCTTCGTGTGGAGGAACGAGCTGGTCAATTCTCTCTGCGAGAGTTACGTCTATCCGGTCCTAGTGGGTCCACTCCTGGGTACTCCTCTGGCCACACTCTTCTTCCAGATGATGGGAAGGTGATCGACTCATGAAAAGTGTAAACTCACTGCGGACAGTCACTTTGGTACGATGGTATACATGGACTCTACGGAGATCACAGAGTTCGACTTGGTCTGGGTGGCTGATCACGCCACCATCAACAACGGTGTCACGCTTCAGACTCACTTGTTTGAGGACAGAATCATGAAGATGTCAGATCTCCGTGTGGGAAGAGGTGCCACAGTGGGTGAGTGAGATGGAAGCGACCAAGAGTTGACATGTGAAGGAACTTCTTCTGTGGTGCTGTACGATTCGGTGGTGGGAGAGCACGTGACGCTGAAGAGTCTGTCACTGTTGATGAAGGGAGAACAACTGCCGGCCAACACGCGATGGGCGGGTATCCCCACGGCCATGATCACGAACAGAACCATCGGTTACTCTCATTAAGAATAAAATGGTGCATAGTGTCGCGTTTGTCAGACGAGGATGATAGAGAAATTTCGGTGTAAACCGCGAAAACGACACCAACACAGATGGGGTCGAACGCATTGGAGATCGAAGAGATGACAGAACTGAATATAGACGACGGTGGGGAATTCTGTATTGTCTTCGTAACGAGAGGTAGTGAATCCTCCTCGATCTTGGCGTGACCCGGGTATGCAGTATGCAGGGTTGATTCTTCTCTTATATCTCTTGGCATTCGCGGGAGTGAATCCCTTTATGCCTTCGGTGAGCTGCCGATCTATCCATCTTGATTGATCATATCACATCTGATTCTTTATTCTGATCGAAACAGATCGTTGCATCGTTTTTCAACGGTGATTTCAGTAGGGGATCTCTGTATCTGGGCTGGATGGTCAGTCTCAACAATGTCACCACTCTACTCACTGGTCCTCTGATCGGTGTCGTCTCCGATCGATACGGAAGAAAGCCTGTCCTCTTGTTTTCAGCGGTGAGTCAGTTCTTCCTCTCCTGAATAACCTTTCATAGATTGGATTGGTAGTGAGCATATTGGGATTATGGCTCGGGCTACTCTTTGGCAGTGTGTGGCCTGCATTCGTCTTGCACGTGGCCGCAGGAGGCTTTGGAGGCTTCTTCCCGTTCGTGTACGCCTACATTACTGACTTTTCCACTGACAGAGAGAAGACGAGAAACTATAGTTTCGTCGGTGCCACTTTCGGCGTGGCGTTCATCGCAGGTGATCCTGCAACTCCATCATCTCGACATCCATCGGAGACATCAGATGACATCTCTGCAGGACCTCTCACGTACGGAGCCATCATCACCGCTTACGGCTATCAGACCTTCTTATTCGTCATTCTCATCATCGTCTGTCTGTGCATCGGGTGCATCCCTTTCATCCCAGAGTCTCACAAGAAGAGAGGAAACGTATCGTTGAAATACAATCCTCTATCAGGTCTATCCAAGGTATGGCACACCAGTGTCTCGTGGAGGGTGAGTCCAATTCACGTTTCCCCTCTCCATATTAAACAAAAAAGGCGTGCCTGGCCTTCTTCATATTATATTTCGCAGAGCAAGGTGACGATCATCTTCATCTCTTGCATTCATTCAGACGAGATCAACGTTCGTGCAGGTCTGTTCGACATCTGGGTCATGTACTTCAAGTATCGCTATGAATGGGACGATCAGCACGTCGGTATTGCCTTGGGTTGTGCAGGTGCGATTCATCCACTCTCTCACACGTGATTCTCTTTAGGTCTGGGCATGGTCATCGGCCAAGCTGTCGTCCTTCCAGCTCTGAACGTCACTCTCAACGACAAGTATTCCGCTCTCGTTGGTATCTCCATCTGCATAGTGAGAGGTGGTAGCGAGATCCACACTCACGTCAACAGTTGACCATCACACAATTCATCTACGTGAGAACACAATGGTTGGTCTACGCTCTCGCGTTTCTCCAAGCGACGGGTCTCATGATCCAGCCGGTCCTCTGTTCGATATTCAACAAGGAGTTTCCTCCTCACATCCAAGGAGGTGATGATGCATCGATGACGTCAGTTGATGAGATGTAGAGGTGCAGGGGGTGTGGGGCGTTGTGAAGAGTCTAATAGACTATCGATAGTATCTGGTATCATTGGTCCACCTGCTGCCAGTGGCCTGTTTCACATCTTTACCTCGAATTCACGTGATTTTCCGGGTGAGTGGTGGAGTGAACGAGGACTGAAGGGTGTTGCAGAGGTGGTGTTCATTTGGGCCATCGGTTGCTTCCTTTTGTCTGCCGCGGTCATTTTCACGATCAAAAAGACGAGCCTTGATGTCAAGTACAGACCCCTCATTGAAGAATAAGAGGAAGAGGGTGTCAGTGTTGCAACGTGAGAATGTATCACCGACTTGAGAGAAGGAATGGTAAATGATGTGTTTCATCTTTCGCCTGTTCTTACGCTTGCAGTTGGCCTGGATATTGAAATTTGGTATCTCTTTCTCCTGCACGCAATCTCTTTCATCAGCAAACATTCATATCATGTCGATTGTTTATGCGAGAGTAACTCCCGTTATGTCTGTCGTCGTGCTCCTTCAGATGATGTTGCCGCTGACGATCATCAAAAGGTGCAGTCTCCGAGCACGTACCGGCTTTAGTCTCAGGAACGATTATCAGTCTTTGATGTTGTTTATGTTGTTCCGCTCAGTGGCTCTCAAGGAGTATAGAATTAGAGCGGAGGAATGTTCGGAGACTGCACCCAACCGTTCAGCGAAGGCAGTCTGGGTCGACCGTTGAAATTAAGTCAATGTAAACATTATGGGATGAAATGATATGAGTTGTTCACGTGCATGACGAAGACACTGTTTGTGCTTGTTGTGGTGAAAAATAAAATGGGTACAGAGATTTTGATGATAGAATTACAATGAGAGGATCAGAATTAAAGCTTCTACCCTCGTGATTACAGAATAAATGGTAAAATGTAGGATTCTGTATGTGTCAATGATAACATGATTTGAGAGCCAATGTCAATCGAGCTGCAGATGAGCTTCAATCCATGTGTGGAAAGCTTTTCATTAATTTTATACTGCACATATACCTATAAGTGAAAAGGTATCACAGATATCTCCCGTGGAATCCTGAACTTTGCTTATCGACCTCATCATCTCATTCATCTCGTTCATCATCGGGAAACGACTGCACAGCGAGAATCTCATTCAAATGTTCACCACTGTTTCGTCACATCAGTGCATTATCGGATCGTATTCACGCTCAAAGAACATCTGGACATCAGATCTGTCTGCGTCTAAGCAATCTCAATTTCACAGATATGTGGGACACGTTGTAGAACAGATTATGCAATTAAATCGGAATATCCAGGAAAATTCCAAAGCGGAGAAAAAAGGTTCCGACTTGTGAGCGTCCGAAAAGGAAAGAAGCGAGAGAGAACAACATCAGGCACCATGTCTGTTATTGGTATTGATTTTGGAACACAGAACATCACAATCGCTGCCGCCCAGAAGGGAGGTATCGATGTGCTTCTGAACGAGGTTTCCTCCAGACAGACGCCGTGAGTGGTTATAGAGTTAGATCCATGTTAACCTATACCTATAGATGCATGGCTAGTTTTGGAGAGAAGGAAAGAGCTCTTGGAGAGCCCGCCTTGACTCAGGTAGATCGATCATTCCCACCCTACACGTCATTTCTTACCTACTCTCACAGTTTGCCCGTAACACGAAGAACACAGTCATCAACGTTAAGCGGTTACTCGGAAGAAACTTTGACGAAGAGGAAATGCAAGAGGAGATCAAGTCACTGCCCTTCAAGACAAACAAGAACGCCGCAGGAGAAGTTGGAATCAATGTTACCTACGCGAACCAGAAGCGTGAATTTGACCCAACGACCGTTGCAGCCATGATCTTGGGTAAGGTCAAGCAGATCGCCGAGAAGGCCACTGAGAAGCCTTGCAAGGACGTTGTCATCTCTGTGAGTTGATTCCTCCCACCCCAATCACATCTGACAAAGTTATCAGGTTCCCGGTTGGTGGACAGTTGCACAGAGACAAGCCTTGTTGGACGCCAGTCGCATCGCCGGAGTCAACGCCCTGAAGCTCATCAGCGATCACGCCGCCTGTGAGTTTTCTCATCTCGTTCTCAAAAACTCACTTTCATCAGCCGCCCTCCAGTACGGAATCTACAAGACCAACCTGTCTGAGACCGAGCCCCTAAACGTCGTCATCATCGATGTGGGATACAGTGGAACTTCAGTCTCCGTCGTGGAGTTTATGAAGGGAAAGCTGAGAGTCGTCTCTACCGCCTACGACCGCAACCTCGGAGGCAGAGACTTTGACCGCGTTCTGGTCGACCATTTTGTCAAGGAATTCAGCACCAAATACAAGATCGACATCAGATCCAACGAGAAGGCCCTCATCCGTCTCGAGGTAGCTTGCGAGAAGCTGAAGAAGGTGAGATCCTCGTTTCCCTTCCTCTTCTCTTTTCATCTACAGCCTCCATTGGTTTCACCCTCTTACCTTCTTTAGGTGCTGAACACCGTCCCCGAGGCCCCCATCAACATTGACTCTCTGATGAACGACATCGACGTCCGTGGTATGATGAAGAGAGCCGACTTCGATGCCATGTCTGCCAGCCTCCTCGACCGTCTGATGGAGGTTGTCAACAAGGCCATCACAGACTCGAAGATCCCCACCGATAAGATGTTCGCCGTGGAGATCACCGGAGGATGCACCCGTCTCTTGGCCGTGCAGACCCGTCTGGCTGAAGGACTGAAGAGAGACATCAGCAAGACCCTCAACCAGGAGGAATCCGTCGCCAGAGGTTGTGCCCTCCAGTGCGCCATTCTCAGCCCCATCTTCAAGGTCAGAGAGTTCAACTTGGTCGACGTACAGCCCTACCCCATCCGCGTCACCTGGGAGAAGGCCACCCCCGCCGAGGACAAGTGAGTCTCTCTCTATTCCATGATGATGGCTCATCCCTACAGCGTCCTCGAGCTCTTCCCCGTGGATTCCACCATCCCCAGTGCCAAGATCTTGACTGTTTGCGGTCACGAATCGTTGGACCTCACTGCCGAGTACGCCGACGTGTCTCTCCTCCCCAAGGGATCTTCCACTGTCATCGGTCGTTACACCGTGAAGAAGATCAACCCCACAAAGAAGGAGACCTCTAAGTTGAGACTGAAGATCAAGCTCGACCAGCACGGTATCCTCGTTGCCGAGAGCGCCACCCTGGTGGAGGACTTGGCCGAGGAGAAGGCAGAGGAGTCCACAAAGATGGACGTGGTCAAGGAGGCCGCTCCAGCTGAGGGCACCGCCACAGAGGGCGCCGAGAAGAAGGAAGAGAAGAAGGAGAAGAAGAAGGTCAAGAGAACCGACGTCCCCATCCAATTTGAGAGCGGACCTGCTCTGAGCACCAAGCAGCTGAACGACATGACCGAGCTGGAAATCAAGATGGCCTCTGACGATCGTCTGTCCCAGGAGACTGCCGAGAGAAAGAACGCCGTGGAGACGTACATCTACGACATGAGATCCAAGATCTCCGAATCACTGGCATCGTTCACTACGGAGGCCGTTGCCACATCCTTCTCGAAGCAGTTGGAGGACGCCGAGAGCTGGCTGTACGAAGACGGAGCCGAGCAGACCAAGTCGGTCTACGTCAAGAAGCTGGAGGAGCTGAAGACCGTGGGAGACCCAATCGCCAAGAGGAGATACGAGTCTGAGAACAGATACGAGGCCATCTCTTCTCTCCGCAGCACCGTCCAGAACTTTAGACTCCTCGCCACATCAGAGGACCCCAAGTACGAGCACATCGACAAGTCCGAGAAGAGCAAGATCCTCGACGAGTGTGACTCCGTGGAGAAGACTGCCAACGATGCCTTCAACAAGCAGGAGCAGCAGCCCAAGCACACCGACGCCACCTTCACCGTGGCCGACATCCTGAAGAAGAAGGCCGTGAGTGAGATGTCGTGAGAGAGTGACTCACAGAGACAGGATTTGGAGAGACTGGCCAACGGAATCCTCTCGAAGCCAAAGCCAGCCCCACCAAAGGAGGAGAAGAAGCCCGAGGCTCCCAAGAGTGAGGGAGAGACCAAGGAGGGAACCGCAGAGGGACAACCAGCACAAGACACCACACCTGCTGCCGAGGAGAAGAAGCCTGCCGCAGATATGGATTTGGATTAATTGGTATCGTACTTTTCTCAATAAAATAGTGACCGACGTTCTTTTCATATCACAAGAGAGAATGATGGACTGTGTAGTCTCTTTCATGTTTGTTCAACTTGGAAGGTGAAAGGCAAGCGTTCATCAATTCTCTACGGATTTGTGAGCCACGGTGGTGGCTCCAGCTTCCCAGTTGTCTTTACCGTCGAAGGGGATGATCTTGTACGACTTGATGGAAGAGTGATCCAAGCAGCGAAAATTGACCTCAGAAGAGTAAATGTACAACGATGGGGAAACAATAATGATCACACATCATAGCCGTCAGGATTACTTCTAGGGATATAGAAGGGGCTTATTCCACAAGTTTTGCAGAAATAGTGCTTTTCTCGGTCAAATAGTGCTTTAAACGGGCTGGTTTGAGCATGCATGCATGATTCACCTTCGCAGTTCCGGTTCCAAATGTGTACAGATTGAGGTGATCTTGTCCCTTTACTTGTTGAAAACGGCTTTTGGGAACGATCAAATGGAGAAAGCCTGAGCTTTCAATCATGATTGCAAAGTCAATCACAACGCATCACCCTTCTTGTAACAGATACTACAATTGCAATCATCGATCTCGAGTTCTTCAGAAGGTGCCTGCACTGTGAACGTGATAGCACCACAGTGACATGCTCCTTGGTGCTCGCTGAGGAGGCCGCTCATCTGTGTAGATCGCCCACGTGTTATCTATTATTCAGCGACACGAATGACAAATTGGCACATGGCACATAAACGGCGGAAAACCAGTCCCATGTGATTTTGAGAGAGCCTGAGACTGTTATATAACGCTGGTCATCTCACTGTGGCTCTACTGTTATTAGAGGAGCAGGTGGAGCTCTGCTCAAAACATATTCTGGCGGACACTTGTATGACATGTGACGAAGGAGAGACGCACGACCCGGGCGGAACAGAAGCACCACAAACAGGGTGGTCGCATGTGGAAGTTGTACCTCTTAGTATGCTCTTTGAGCATCGTCTATGCGGTGACGACCGTCGATGTTCCTCCTGGTGATCTCGTTCAACGTGAGACTGAAACCATCGCATCATCTGATTCATGTGGTACAGCCATATTAAGCCATATAAGTCAGCCAGGAGACTTCCTCTTCCAATTGACTGCCGGCGAATATACACTCGATGGCAATCTCACATACACAGCCAGCACCCCGAATTCTATCGTTATACAAGGTGCAGGAGATTCTACAGTCATTACTGTTCTCTCTCCAGGTGAGATGTCATACTCCCAAATCAATCATTGAATCGACAGGGATGCTCAATGGTCTCTCTTTAATCGTCCTTCGACAATTCACTCTATCTCATACAAACACAACGACGGTCGATTGTGGACTCAATTTCCAAGAGAACAACCTCATCATAGACAGGTGCTTCAATGTGCATCCGGCCTAATTTGACTGAATATGAACAGAGTCAATTTCACAGGAGCTCATTCTTGTAGTATAGGCCAAGTTTGCCACACGATGAATACCCCATGTGTCGTCCAAGGAAACGATATTTATGCCAACTCGTCCACTCTAAATGTATATAGAGGGGAGATTTACACCGACTACTATGTGCGTGGCTTGCATCATCATCGAATGAACGTCACCAGGTCAATGTCACATTGACCCGCTGTCATTGGACAGGCAACGGGAGTTTCCTGGTCTCCACATCTGCTGGTGATATCACCCTCTCCAATTCCACCTTCTCCTCTCAAGTGAGTCCCACTCTCCTCCCTTCTCTCACCTCCGTAGTATGCCATTCAGTCCGTCATATCCATTCGGTGCGGATTCGGTCGAATGTCCCTCTACAACTTGGTCTTCAGCAACATCTACGGCTCTGCCATTTGGATACAAGGAGGGTCCACTTTTCCTCTCTCCGTTCTCGTGCAGAACAACACCTTCGACGCGGTCAATTCGGCCGATTTCAAATGGTCTAATCCATCCGTGATCTACATCAATTACTTGGTGGCCGATCGAGTGGATATCATCGATTGTTCTTTCACCAATAACGCGAGGCTAACGGACCCCTACATTCGATATTCTGGAATATTCTTCATAAGAGGTTCGGCTCAGCACTTCAATGTAGACGGCGGTACATTCTTCAACAACACATCTCCACGTGAGCCACCTCTTCTATCCATCCATCCATATTGTGTCACATGTCCATATCCATATCACATTTCATATCTAACGAAGTCAGAGGGATGTATCGTATGTTCAGACTCTGGAACGGATTATGCCCCCAATTATCCAACCATCGCTAGCATTCATTACAGTCGTCTCAACTTCACCCAAAACTCTGCGAATGCAATCTACCAAATCAATCCCTTTGGATCTTTCACTGCTGAAGACATCGATGTGTACACAGACGATCAGCTTCCGGCAGGTATATCGAGTTGATTGATACGGACATCAAGACTGATTCATGATGGTAGGATGGGCATTCAATATGACATTGGGGTATACAAACGACACCAAGAACGTGATTCTACGTAGAGTACGTACAGCGGGAGGAACGAGTGATAGCATGGTATTGAGTGGTTTGTATGGAAATGTACTCCTGGACCAAGTGACAGGCATCGGCAACAATGGAGGAAGATTATTCTATTCACCAGCCACGATGACAAGTTTCACCGTGACAAGTGAGAAATCCTATCCAAATGAATTCGTCTCTGAATGCCTTAAGATTCCACGGCTGGAAATTATGTCTCGACAGGGGACGGAGGATTCATCTCTCTATCGGGAGTCTGTCCATTCATTTCGATCCGTCATTTGACCATCAACAATACATCCTCAGCCTCCAGAGGGGGTGCCATCTTCCTCTCCTCCTCCACTCCAACCCACTTCTCAATCGAAGGTATCACCGTCTACAACAGTACGGCACAGACAGGGGGTGAAGTGATGCGATCACCACATCCACTGAAGAGTACAGGAGCCATGGCCATCGTATCACAAGTGGGGAGCTCTTTCACGTTGAGTGACGTCTCCATCCTGGCAGCGAGTGCAAAGTCTTCCGGAGGAGGAATCTACGTCAGTGGATTCGGAGATGAAGTGGGATGTCGGCATGTTCTAGATCTGACGAGAGGCAGGTTGTCATGCAGAACGTCCGTGTCGTGTCTTCGAGTGCTTCGTATGGTGCAGGAATCTACATCGAAGGCTCGTGGACGAACGTGTCTGTCCTAGAGAGTGTCTTCTCTGGAGGTTCGGCCACTGAAGGAGGAGCTCTCTTGATCGCCACCGCATCAGAGATCGTTCAACTCGGAGGAATAACGATCGATTCGTGCTCGGCACAGCAGATGGGAGGGGCTGTCTCTTTCTCGGTGTGTACTTTCGAGTGAGATGGAGAAGCTGAGAATGGACAGGCTGGGTCGTTGATCGATGTGAATGAGATAGATGATGTGCACATCAGAAATAGTACCGCACTCTTTGGAGGAGGTGTGTTGATGATGGGAACAGGGTGACACTGACGGATGGATAGGAATCTCGTTCTTCAGCCAAGGGAGATATGTTTGCATGAACAACACCACCATCGATTCATGCGCCAGTCTTCGAGGTGATGATACAGAAGGGGAGGGATATTCAACAGAGAGTACAGGAGCAGCAGTGTATATCAACGCAGGAGCGACGACGAACGTGACGGTGACGAACAGTGTATTCAGCAATGGACAATCTGATGACAGTGGATCCATATACATCAACTCGGCGGGCTCTCTCAACATCTTCCAGTCCGTCATATCAAACAACACTGCCAACAGCAATGGAGGTATAGTTCTCATAACGTCCGCAGCTGAAAGGGTGCAGGGTCGATTTATGCAGTGGGCACCTCTTACATTCTACTGAGTGATACACAATTGAATGGTAACATGGCTGGATCTTATGGAGGAAGTGTGGATATCATCAGTAAGAGTGGTGGAATGACAGTGGATGTCATTCGGTGTGTCTTCTCTGAGAACAAAGGACAGACGGGAGGTGCCATCTACGCTACTGATTCTCTCGTTGTTTATGGAAAGGTGAACGCTTCTATCATCGCAAGAGAAATGACAGAATGCCAGACATCACGTGGAACGAATCTACAGATGAATCTGATCAACTGTACGATCACGAACAACGAAGCGGGTTACAGTGGCGGTGCACTCTACTTTGATACAAACAACGTGAGATTCAATCTTTGAGAGATTGATTAAAGTGACGCAGGGAACGGTCTACAGTGAGGGAACGATGTGGACGAATAACACAGCGAGCCAACACGGAGCCATCTTCTATCGCTCAGCATCCGGTCGTTCTTCAGTCATCTTCCGCTCTTCCGTCATCGATTCCAATGCTGCATCGATCACCGGTGAGTCCAACCACATTCACACATCCATTGACGTGGAGCAGGAGGAATCTATCTGGCGGGAAACATGAGTCGCCTGGAATTGAGAGACACTCGTCTCTCGAACAATTACGGTGCCACGGGTGGTGCCCTCTATGTCTCTGAGATCCCCAACATGAGTGTCTTCTACAACTGCACCTTCTATGGAAACAGAGCAACGATCACGGGAGGGGCCATAGACATGTCGAGTAGTGGTGGAACAGCAAGTGTATACATGTACAAGAGTGTCTGTGAGAAGAACAGCGCTGAGAACGGAGGATGCGTGTATGGTGTGGGAGTGAAACAGATGTACATCGCAGAGAGCAACGTCAGTCACAATGCAGGAGGTGAGGAGAGGAGAAGAGAGAAGAATGACAGTGATGAATAGGTGCGATGAGATACGGAGGAGGATTGAATGTGTTGAGAGCGGTGAACAGCTCCTTCATCAATAACACCTGTTCCGGTGAGAAATCACCCTTTCATCATGACATCACATGCAAGTTTATTTGGAGTAATTCGAGAGGCAGATTCGGGATCAGTCTTCCAGTTGACATCGATCTCTTCTATTACTCTTCTGTCTTCCCTGTTTTCTCTGAATCAAGCGGGTACGTATTCTTTTTCCACTCCAATGTACATAGGTTATGAATAGAAAATGAAAGAAGACAGGAAAGCAAGGAGGTGCCGTGTATATATCTGAAGGAGCTTTCACATCCATCTCCGACAGCCAGTTTATCAACAACAGTGCTGCAACAGGAGGTGCTGTATACTTGTCAGGTAAGAAGAAATGAACAGAGGAAGGGATGTGATGACACGAGAACAGGGGGAAAGACAAACATCACAAACACACAATGTAAGGGAAATAGAGCCCAGACGAATGGAGGTGGTCTATACATCAATGCAGTGACGAGTGGAAAGAGGCAACAGACAGAGACTAGAATCAACGGTAGCGAGCTCACAGAGAACACCGCACAGAATGGAGGAGGAGCGTACATCGTGTCTACGGCATCAGCAGTATTAGTGGACAGCACATCATTCACAAAAAATTCTGCAGAGTACGGAGGAGGAATAGGCTTGAACGGTAGTGTGACCCTCAGTAACAGTCAGTGGAATGGTGAGATGATTTCACTGCGTCAATTCATCCATTGTAGGCAACGACGCACAGTACGGAACAGCGATCGCTGCCTTCTCTTCGGGCACTCTGATGTGAGTAATTACCCTCTTATCTCGATGTTGATAAAGAGCAGATCATCAAACAGTCAATTGAACGGACAGACGACGTGGTTAGCTGATGGGATATCACTGCAGCTGATAGGAGTGAGCTCAGTTGTGTGCGATACAGGCAGCGCCAGAGCACAAGGAAACCAGTACACGTGTGAGAAGCAGACAACCAGCGGATCAGGACTGGGAGCGGGAATCATTATCGCAATTGTGGCCGCATCAGCCGCAGTGGTGGTCATCATTGCCATCATCGTCACGGTGGTGGTCATCAAGAGACACAACATGAGAAATCGACAGAAACACTTTTCGGTGAGACGAAATATCCTCAAGAGGCTGATCGTGGCAGTTCGATCTGAGCTCACTCGATTTGGGCAATGCGAAGAAGGTTGTGATCGACTACAACGATATCAGAGGATTAGTGGAGATCGGGCAAGGAGGATTTGGTGTGGTGTACAGTGGAGAATGGAGAGGAGCTAAGGTGGCCATCAAACAGCTGCTCAGTCAGACTGTATCGAGAGAACAATTGGAGAGCTTTATTCAAGAGGTGAGGATTTCGATCGAAAGGTGACTGACAGCGCAAGGTGTCTCTCCTTCAGAGCCTCAGATCACATCCCAATCTAGGTGAGAATTCAGAGAAGGAGAGGAATTGAACCTTTTACAGTGATGTTTATTGGAACAACCATACCACCTGATCCCCTGTCACTTGTGACAGAGTTCTGTGAATGTGGCTCTCTGGGTATGTTATCATCCCCTTGACATTGTTTGACATTTTCAACAGATGGATATTTGCAGAAGAACCCAGACACACCGTTCGATGTGTTATCCAAGTTTGTGATAGACATTGCAAGAGGAATGCTTCATTTACACCGAGAGAACATCATCCACAGGTGAAATGACACAGTGAAAGGGGGAGAATTGAACTAATGATGGTCAACAGAGATTTAGCAGCAAGGAATATCTTACTTAATTCGTCTCTGGTGGCCAAAGTCAGCGATTTTGGACTGTCAAGAGAAGTGAGCAACGAAGAAGGAAATAAGACACAGTCCAGTGTTGGCCCTCTCAAATGGATGTCTCCTGAAGGTCAGTCAGTCTAATATGATTCCTCCTCTGAACAATGTATAGCGCTATTACAGAGAGAATATTCCTCGAAATCAGATGTGTACAGCTTTGGTATCACCACGTGGGAGGTATGTAATAGAGGAAGGAAGAGTTTTGACAGAAGCAGATCATGTTCAAGTCTGAGCCTTATCCTGGAATCACAGCCTTACAATCGGCTCTGAACGTGTCAAATGAGGACATGAGACCAATCATACCTGAGAAGTTTGACGTTGCAATGACCAAGCTGATGAGGAGTGAGAATTGTTGTGGATGAAAGAAGACTGAAACAGATCAAAGAGTGCTGGTCAAAGAGCCCAGAGGACAGACCTTCCTTTGCACAGATTGTAGCTTGGCTGACTGGAAGAATTGGCCATTTAGAACAAGAGATTCCACAGTCAAACAACTCTCAACAGGTGGATTCCCACTCCTCCCTCCCTATACCAAGAGAACCAAACGAGTCAAACGGCGAGACTAATTATGGTGTGTTGGGTTTACCGCAGAATCTGGAGTGATAGTTATTAAAACGTGTGTTGTAAAGGGGTTGGTTGTGTATGATTTAGTTATAAAAGTTGAGATTTAATCTTGAACAAAATGGAGGAAGTTTTCACTGTTCCATACCGACGGGTCCTGCGGCTTTCTACACGGTGTATAAGCACTCGATCATCTAATTCACAAGAGCCATATGACGTAACGTTTTGAACGAAAACGCGCTGTTTTTCACCTGTGTAGCCCATATAGCACCGTACAGCTACAGAATATGCTGTTTATTCAACCATATCCAATAAGTCATCCACAGAATCCACAGATGTATTCTGAACCTCTCCCGCAGATTCTTGAGAGACCACAGGTCCCGCCAAGAACTAAAAGGAAGTCATTACACACTGTCATTGTCAGACTCACCTGCTGTGCTTCTGTCAGGGAGACCTCTGAGTCTTCTGCCTCTTCCGAGGTGATGAGTGATATCTTCCTTTCCACAATCAACTTCCAAAAGTCATCCCTCCTCCTTCCCTCAAAGGCCGTTCGCATCTCACGAAGGGACTTGTTGAAATACTCCGACTCTTCCTCTTGTATCTACTCCCGTCATCATCTCTACGAGAGGACAACTCACGGCAGCTTCTCTGAACGTCAACAAGCAATCGAAAGCCTTCGGATAGAGCTGAGTCATAATGGAGTCTGTCACTTGTTGTATGATCCTGCTCTTCATTCCTTCCATAGCTGTCTCCCATTCAACACGAATCACACGATGGGATATTGATCACCTAATTGAATGAGATCGACATCTCTTCTGGCCAGCATCTCCTTAAAGTCTTCCACTGGTCGAACAGAACCCACTTCAGTGACACCCTTTGACAATATTTCCTGCATCCTTCAGCTCATTCCGTGATGATGTCTCTCACATCGAGGGTGATGGCCTTTCCATCCTTCTTCCTCTTGGACTCTTCGTCCGGCAGGTAGCTGTCCAGCTGCACCAAGTTCTCTGCAATGTTATCCTGCCAGAAGACTCTCTTCTTGGCCTCCATCTTCTCTGTCCTCCCGTTCATTCCTCTCCCTCTTCACGCTCTCACCGTTCTTCTCCAGTGGGAATTCGGCCTTCAGCTTCTTCAAGGCAGGCTCTGCGGTCTCAAGGATGGATGGATCTGGATTGAGATACCTGTGCACACTCTCAGCTGTCACCTCTTCCTCTCCTTACTTTTCAATAACGGGATGCAGGGGAGGAATCTCAGCCGTGGAGTCTAATGCTCTCTTCTCCACTGCTTGATAGAACTGCTGTAAGACGGGATTGTACACGTGCTTGGGCTGCAGAATTTAGGTGCATGAGAAGAATGGACTGACCTTCAGTGCCTCCATCTTGTTTCCCTGTTCATCGGAGGCAGCCTTCATGAGATCCATCGAGTCGATGAAATCATCCATTGCCTTCACTTGTTCTTCTGATGGAACGTATGCCTTCCTCGCCTTCTCGGGAGCGAGTGAAGAGAAGGTGTATTGTCTCAGATCCTCCGAGAAGGGAAGCATATTCAGATATAAGAATTCAGCCCCTAATTTGATGGCTGAATACGTTAGCGACAAATAGGTTGTGTATGATGAGACGAAATCGTGGAGAGGAGCGTGAAGAGAATGAGAGGATGATCACAGGGTGAAAGGACAGCCAGGTGAGGAGCTGAGCGGGCCCTCTTGACGTATCGAACGATAGCGACGGAATCTGTCTCGACGAGAGCGTGGATGATGGCGCTCAGTGCTTTCTGTGCCACTGGATCTTCGGGGTTGGCGATCATCTGCTCTGCGGTGCTGATGAAGTGATAACCTGAAGGGTTGAGTGCTGTGTGACATCAATCTCTACTCACGTGGAACGTTCTTGGAAGATGTGAAACCGATGACTTTGAGACAAGAGTCTGCCTCGTACTTCATCGTGCTCTCGTCTACCTTGGCGAATGGAACTAAGGTCTTTCCGTATTTGTATCCTTTGATTCTCTCTTCTGCAGGTACCTGCATCTGTCACGGATAGAGATATTCATCCACTCACCTCTTTATCGATATCGGTGGCACTGTAGAATGTCACTTCTCGTATGGCTTTCGATTCACCACCGACACCAGCAGCTACAACAGAGTCAATGTATAGAAAACAAGAGATGCACACATTCGATGGAGACGGTGGATATCTTCTCCATGGTAGGGAGGGTGACGTGTTTCGTTTTGAGAAAAGACCACACGTTGATCTTGATCTTCGGTGAGATCTCCAGATCACCTCGGAAGCAAGTGCGTTGTAATACAGCTATTGAGATACTGAGTGATCACCACTACATGTCCTCACCTTTGGAGCGGAAGTAACTCATCATCTCTATCGCCTGAGTCACAGGGACGATCACTCCATTCAGTCTCTTTGTCAGGTCCCTGATGAACGCTTCATTTTCTACCTAGGGGGTGTTATTCTCCATGTACATCGATTATTGCACGCGCTCATCGAATTCGAGTACCTTCAACTCTGATTTATCGGGTGAGGGATCGACTTTACCCTCTTCGTCTGGTTCGTCAAAGTCGATTCCTCTGTAGATGATGAATGACATTCTCTCTCATCAACTCACATGACGTTGAGCTTTGCATCGATCTTATTGAAGGTCTCCACGATGTCAGTCATTCCATCCATGGAGATGGGATCTCCAGCTGTGGTGACGACGAACATTCTCTTCTGGTATTTCTTCTTCGGATCTGCCTGCTGCTTCTTCATCAACATGTCCATTCCCACTACCAGGGCATCCAGCACTGTACGGGTCAGTGTCTACAGGATCGAAGACAACTCACGATCTCCTTGATCACCACCACGTTCTATCTCTTGTATCGATTTCAGCATCGATACGTCGGGGAATCCAATGGATTTGAGCACTTGTACGTGCTCGTATCCTGTCCCTCTTCAGCCTCTAAAAGATCTACAGATGAACGAAAAAACGAGTTACATGATACACACCTCCTTCTGATTCATTCAATTCGTTCTTCGTCTCTGTGTCGTGTCAGTCAAATGCAATCAGATGGAGGAGATGTGAAAATTTCACCTTTGCATCCAAAAAGAACGATTCCTATTTCGTCTTTCGACCCGAACATAACCTGCGTACTGTCATCTTACTTAATGCAAAGACCTCACCTTTTGTCGAGCCAACAGTCGTACGGCATCGATGGAAGACTGAAATCCAGAATCGGTCGTAGATGCACCTACATCTAAGATGATTACGACGGCTTCCTTTGGTGCCGATGCCATGGTTGAATGTCGATCAACGCGCGCAAAAATTCGAGAAATATTTGATACCACTACAACGTATAACCCGAGGCCTTCCTTCATCACAAACAGGAACATCGCATAGCCACACTGCATCTTGGCTATTGAGTGGTGACGTATTCATCTCTACGATTTACCAATGACAAAATCATCAAGTGGTTCTTACAAGAACAGATGATCACTACAGTCAATGCACGGCTACTTATCGTGCTGTTGGTCACATGTCTCGGTTTAGGTGCATTTACGGGATGTACCATCTCAGATGATGTCGCCCCTAATGTGACCCTGCCAGCCTTCTCAAATTATTCTTGGTGACCAGTCGTTCAAGGAAGGATGTCACTCACCGGTTGTGCAGGTGTCACACCAACAATGATTTTGTTGGACCTTTCTCATTGCTGAGAACCATATACAACCACACTGTATATAACTCGACAGATGCATTGACGAACAACACTTTTCATACCCTCTGTAGATATCAACGATTAGAGGATCCTCTCAGCTATCTGTGTAAAGGTGAATCAACAAATGTCTCTTCCAATGGATAACAAGAGAAAGACTTCACATACATGGTTCCCATGGCAATCCCTGTGATCGATGAAGATGTTCTGTGGCACATTAATTCTAGCTCTCTGGGTCTCCCTCGTTTCAGAAGGACCGTCTTAGCTCTGGCTGACGTTAATAATCATCTTCACCTCATCGATGCCAACCAAGAGAAGGTCAGCCCAATCCATGGATGATCTGACGTGAATATAGGTAGTCTATCACGGAGACAAGAAGGCACATCCATTGCCCCGTAGCAAGGGAGACACCATCACGCTCCGCAGAGATTTCACATCTTTGATCAACCAATCGTGGACTCCCTCTTTCGTCTCTCAGATGGATACTGTTGAGGTGATCCATCGTTCAGATCAATGGAGAGATGACACGAAGGAAGGTATACGGAATGGCTTATCTCCTGAGCAACAATGGGAACGAGATGAAGATATGGAGGGTTCAAGCCTCACCCTTACCCACAAATCTGACTGACTCCCTTCCTATCGATACATCGGAGAGAAAGAGAGTGAGGAAGATGAGAGATGACGGAATCTGATTCACGTAGGATGATCAAAAGAAAGACCCTTTCGATGCATTGCGGGTCACAGCGACTAGCCCACTCCATCTACAGGAATGCCTTCGTGATGGTGATTGGACTCCTTCCACATCGTTTCATCTGAACCCTTCAGATATCAACATGGACTACAAAGATCTGCAGATGGCAAAGATCTCCTTAAAGACAAACGACACGCTGAATCCACTGAAGGAAGTCATCGTTCTTGCCTATCTCAGCGTTGATGGCACATTCATCCGATTCGTAGAGTACGTTTATCTGGTACCACCCGTCAACGACAACAGCACCCTCTGTGAAAACGTAAGTTCTTGTTCCATCAAATGACTGTGAATTGTCACCTCGTCTGATGACAACAGGTCATCCGTGGAGAAATCTTCCAATGGAACATTGTTCGAACGGCTACACCGGGAGACAAGAAGTTTGATCGACCGTTGCGCATGTCTATGTCCATCCACCAGGGTATCCGAGATGCAGCTCAGACAGATCGTCTCTGCGACAGCTGGTCTCAATCTCGCTACCTGATTCATCTCTACGATGACAGATCCGCCTGGACCTTTCCATTCAACGATTACAATCTGAGACCAGAGTGAGAGGACTGTATAGAGAGAGGTTGACGAGGACAGGATCGTCAACCGAAATGGAAGTTGGATCGGAGCGAAGAATCGACGCATCACATTGGACGTGAAGCGTGCCGTCACCACGTTGAACGAAGGGGAGACTCTCACTTCTGTGTCCTCCTTTGGTAGTTGCTTCACCCCTGCAACTCAGCCCTCCCAATCTCTCTGGCTCACCTTCGGTGTCAACAATGCTTCCGGTCTAGGGGTGATTCAGTCTATTCCACATCTTACCTCTTCGAATGTCTATCCACATCGACATGATTCGTGATCTCATAGTTTATTTCCAGACCGGTGAAGTGAGAATGGTCCCCATGCCCGATTTCTCAAACCATCGCTTTGATTGCGCAACTTCCGATCTGCTGATCGCTGGAACAAGTACACCTCTCATTCGAGTCGACCTGACCATCGCAGGTGCCGCTGGAAACTATTGTGTGGACCTTTGGCCAAAGTGTCCCAAAGACTCTGCCCTTTACGAAGGCTCCTGTGTCAGTCGACTCTCTGGAGTCCGTACGTTATCCTTTCCAGTCCATGTGCGTAATTCTCTCTCTTGAGGTTTATAACACGGAGCAGATTCAGGACGTACAACCCAGAGCCATCACATCTGCCGTAGTACAGATATTACCTGATGGATCCATCGGAAAAACGGCAGGCAATCATCACTCTCTCATCTTTGTCTCTGGTCTCTCCGATCTATTCGTCAATGGATTCTCCCTCGCGGTGGGTCATCTCAATCATCATGATCTCATATCATCCTTCTATTTCCATGTTGAAATCTTGTAGAAGGGTGAATCGATGCTGAGGAATGATACGGGATACTTTGCAAAGTTGAATCACCGACACAATCCATCCATCTCTCACATGTCCCCCTCCAGCAACGGACAGCATGTGTGGACACTCAATGAGGTGAGAGGGAGAGAGGAACATCGCTGAAGAGAGCAGTATCCCTTTGCAGAGATCGACAGTCGCCTGCGCAGTCAAGAGTACTGTGCCAACAACAGTGATGCAGATCCACCCCCTCTCTTCGATCAACTGTGCCAGGAGTACTATCCAGTGGAGATCATCTCCCCCACGGACTACATCTCTCACTACAGCATGTGCCCTCTGGGGAAACAGGTGATCTCCTTGCCTGTCTTCTTGTTCATCTCTTCAGGTCTGTCCCTTGATCAAAGACTCTGTCATTCTTGAGATGAGAGTGGGTTATTTCTCTCTGTCTCCTGCCACCTTGGTGAGAATCTCTATCTTGTAGATGCGATGTATCTTGGATGGCTAACCCAATCAGATCGATTGTCAACCGGGATATTACTGTGTAGATGGGCAGGCCATTCCGTGTGCCAGCGGATTCATATGTCCCAACTCATCGATGATTGAGCCTCAGCGGTGTACCTACGATCCCAATCTACGAACCACCTGCTACCCCATGGGACTGGCTGAGCCCGCTTCATGTCCTCGGGGTCACATCTGCGATCGACCAGACACCCCTCCCGTTGCCACTCCTCCTGGTTATTTTTTGGATACCTCCGATCCCTCTCCGAATCTTCTCCAGTGTGTACACTATCACTCGCACGATACATGCATCCATTCATTCACACGATATATCTCCTATTCATAGGACATCTTCATTTTCACTGAGACGATGGAATCAGTACGATGCAATTGTGTGAATCTGGATACTATTGTCCGATAGCGAGCAGTTTCAACAAGACGGATAAACCGAACTGTCCAGTAGGGCACTATTGTCCCAACCCATCCACTGTCATCCAGTGCGCTGAATATTCTGGAAGTGGACCCATGAATACCTATTGCCCCGAAGGTTCCGTCTCTCCCATCATCTGTCCCGCCGGTTTCTTCTGTCCCAAACCCTACTACAGCAAGGAATGCGACGAACGTGAGCAGAATGACGATGCCTCCTCTCATGAATCCAGATACCTACTGTCCAGAGGGCTCACCCCAACCGATCCCCTGTCCATGTGGAAACTTCTGCCAGAATACAACCACCATCGAGATATGTCCCAGTGGTTATTGGTGTCCTGAAGGCTCTTTGGCTCCCAGGAGTGAGTGAATGCCTTCTCTACCACTGACATGTGCAGAGTGTAGATTCATGTCAGCCTGCCCGACGGGTTCCTGCATTGAGACCATCTATTTCTTTCTCCTTCTCACGTTCTTCTTCTCTCTCCGTTTCATCTGGATGATACTACGCGGATATTTACCCTCGTTCATCTATGAAGGAAAGCACCTTCCAGGGGAGCAGGAGTCAGCCAAGTCCATGAAAAAGGTGAGGAACATCGATGTGTCACACATGTAACGGGAGACAGGCGGCACTGTTGAGTGCTATGGACTTCACTTTTGCTGGATGGGGTGTCATCTCGTCGTCCTTTCCTACAAAGCAGTACCTACTCAACATTGAGATGAGCATGATCGATTACACAGTCAAAGGAAAGCGAATCATATCTGGCATCTGTGGACAATTTGACTCTGGAAAAGTGAGGGATCATCTTCCAGCAGGACTGAGGGGTACAGGTGACAGCCATCATGGGACCGTCAGGATCAGGAAAGACAACTCTATTGTCCATACTGAGTGGACAGATCTCTCCAACGAATGGACAGATCTTGATCAACGGACAGGAGGAGAACATGAGCAATTTCAGAACCATCATGGGATTCGTACCTCAAAAGTGAGGAGAGGGAAGAGAGAGATCTGACAGGAGCAGTGATATCATGCTGAGGACGCTGACGGTGAAGGAGACGATCACCTTCTACGCCAAGATGAAGGCCTCAAGGATGCTGAGCCGAAACCAAGTGGAGACGATGGTGTCCAGAACCATTCAGTTGTTGGGATTGGAGAGAGTGCAGAACACGATCATCGGAGACGAGAAAGTGAGAGGAGTGTCGGGGGGTGAGCTGAAGAGAGTCAACATCGGAATTGAGCTGGTGGGTGAACCCACACTCCTCTATCTCGATGAGCCTACCTCTGGTCTGGACAGTACCATCACTGTGGAGATCATGTCTACCTTACGCAGAATCGCCACCTTGGGCCTCACCATCGTCACAGTCATCCATCAACCTCGCTTTGAGGTGTGTCTTTAGTTCTCACACTCATCTCATTCACTCTATTCCTCTTATCTTCAATGTATACCTCTCTGTTGATCTTTGAGATATCTTCTGACCACCTGAGCAGGTGTTTGATATGTTTGATAACGTAATGATTCTGGGAAATCAAGGAAAGACGGTGTACTTTGGACCCTCCAAGATGTGCGAGGCCTATTTCAAGAAGATTGGATACAAGAGATCCCGTCACACTAACCCAGCGGACTTCTTCTTAGATATCGCCAATGGCAGAGCCACCCCAGAAGCCAATCCCCTCTCATCCTCCCCTCACATCGTCTGGGAGAACAATGGAACCATCCTCCTGCAGGTGATCGTCGAGCCACACGCAGAACTGAATGAGAGTAGAAAATAGAGGAAGAGAAGGAACAGAAGAAGGGAGAAAGAATGAGTCACAAGAGAACACCGTCCACAGAATACAGAGTGAGAGAAGAGAAACAGAATGATGTTGAGGAATCGATAGAGAGGAAGATCGGGGGCGAGCATCAGGGAGCTGACCATGTCATCTACACCTCGTTTTGGAGAGGGAAAGATCGACCCTCAGTCTCCCTCGTTGGATCTGTCCCTGACAGGAGAGGATCTCCTCACATCCATTGCGGGATTAACCAACAGGCTCAAGAGAAACTTGGCCAACACACCCCGAGAACCAGAGTCTTCGCCTCTCTTGTCGATGAACCCGAATCTACGGGATACTCAAGACTCCTTCGTCACACAGTCATCCACTTCCCCCGTTCGCACACGATCTAGCAACCACACCATAGCCCCCTTGTGGTCTCAGCTCTGGCTCTTCTTTCTGAGAGCCATCATCCAACAGATGAGAGAGCCGAAGGCCATCCTCGTCGGTATCTTTATGGCTTGCATAGGAGCCGGTGAGTTGGTCTCTCCATTTCATCCGACTCAACCCTTTTAGCTGCTATCGGAGCGTCTAATATGGGATCACACTTTCCAAAGGTGAAAACTCGAACGAAGAAGAAATGACGAATCTCAGGACCCTATACAACCCATACACAATCTGCTGTCCCTAGCATGTGGTCTGGTGGCCATACAAGCCTCCATCAGAATATTCGGAGGCGAGCAGACTGTCTTCTGGCGTGAGACCCGATCGGGTATCTCCGCTCCTGTCTATTTTTTGGCCAAGGTGAAACCATCCATCCCAGTTTATCTCACATGTACAGAATTTAGCCCATCTGCCCTTTCTGGCGGTCTATCCTCTCGCTGTCTTGTCCATCTTCAGTTTCATAGCCCCCCCTCAAGGATCTTTCTTGATGACTTATCTCGTCCTTCTTGCTGGATTCTTCTGGTGAGGCTAGTGTACTCCTTGAAGTCTGACAGTGAACAGTTGTTCTGGAATGGGATACATTGTTTCCATCCTGTTCATCTCATCGAATGCCACGATTGTGGGCTGTCTCTATCCGTTGGGATGTAACATCTTTGCGGGTGTATCACCCACTCTGTACGATCTGCGAACGAGCACATTTGGAAGGGTCATGACGGACATCTCTTATGCGAGATGGATGGTGGAGTCTCTACTGATCACCGAGTTTGATGGTGAATCTCGATTGCTTCGACGAGATGTACTCATCAAGAAAAGGACAACCGGGAGGAATCAACCAATTCAAACAGGGATTAGAGAATTCAGGGTACAACATGAAACACCAGTGGGGTGCCATTTGGATGTTGGCTATTTATGGAATCGTCTTTCGAGCAGTGGCCATGCTGACTCTGATATTAACCAATCAAGGCAACAGATGGGCAAAGCCAACAAAGCAAAAGAAGAAACAAGTTCGCAACAATATATAAATGCTTGTTTGAATTTTCTCGTCGCACTACAACACAATTACTGCTCACCACAGGGACAAGCAACTTCGAGAGTCGATTGTCGAAGATCATTAAATTATAAGTATAAGTATGTGTTGTCCTTCGTTACGTAGATCCTTCCTCCAAATTAATTTGGAATCAGGATACAACCCTCTCTCCAGTTAGATACCAACCGGCCGATCACAAGAGGATCATAGATCTATACATTATGCGTAGTGAGTGTTGGATTCGTATGGTAATGATCAAATCATCAAACTGAATGATCTCAGAGACCACTCGAACAAAGAGATGTCTACAGTGCAGAAGTAAATCTACGGTATGGAGGAAGGGTCCAAAAGGAACCACCGGTCTCTGTAACGTATGTTTTAACATTCATTACGTTCTGACATGGGCCGAGGCGTGTGGTGTTCGATACCACAGAGCATTGAAGTCACCTGACAAATTCGCTGAATACGTCGAATACCTCCGTTTGGCGGGTCTTCGTATCGATGAACAAGGAGATTATGTGAGGATCACCCCCTCTGAATGCCTGGAGACGCAGCAAATCTCGCAATTAGACCCGACAAGAGGACACAATGAAGAAAGGCTTCATAACCCCCCAGAAGATTCTGATGATCAGACCTCTGAAGACCAGACACACGATGATCAAGAGGCTGTCCTCAGGAAAGAACAGAAACAAGAGGACAGAGAGGAAGAGACACATCTATGGCACGATCTGTTCAATGCTCTCCGCTTGATCGATGGAAACTTTACCATTCTTGACATATGTGAGAGGACCCATTCGGGGGCACAAAAGACGTACATATCCACTCCTATCACTTGTGGCTGGAAGAATCAGCATTCTTCCCTCTTTGAGCCCCCAACCCACGTGTCTGTACTCGTTGACGTCAAACCCACAGAGGCAGAGAGGGGGTCAGCCAAGCAAAGCAGAGGAGAGAGCATAGGGAGCACAGAAGAGACAAAAGAGCCGCGATGAACAAAGGGACAGAGAGGAGAAGGGCAAGGAGAGACTGTACAAATACCCATTTCCTTATCCTACCATCTGGCACTCAGAATAATAGATAGTTGAGAAAGAGGATTATTGATCGTTTGAAGCTCCTCAATCCATCATCGCCAAATCTTCCGAGAGAATTTACATAATCTACACATCAAAGACGTTGACCTTCGACTTAAATCCTTTCGTACGACAGAACACTCTTCTGGGTGGAAGAAAGTGTCCCAGAAAGAAATCGAGGTGTCAGACCAGAGTTTGCTGTGTCGTGGTGTGGGCCCTCTCTCTCAACACCTCTAGCTTTCGATAGCCAGCTGGATACCAACGCTCTAGAGATTTCTAGAGAAGACAGGGATGTTGTGAGGGTGGTTGTAGTCTGTGTAGTTTTTGCACCGAAGACTGAGAAAGAGGTCGGAAAACGATTTTTCTGGTGGTCGACTTTGTTTCACTGAAATGGCTCGAAAGTTGTGAGAAAATCATTTATCCAAGGTGAGCCATCATCACATCGTCTTCCCATTGTCCAAACTTCAAGTGAAGAATAAGCTCATGAAAGACTCTACTAAGAGTCTCTCTGTTGTATACAGGATCATATCATTATGATCGATCCTTTTACTGTCGAACTCTCTGTCACTCGAATCTATTATGAATATATAAGCTCACTGCTTATTGAATATTTCGCAGATAAAACTTACATTCTTATGAGCCAAACCCACGACAATGGCAATTTGAGATCGGCAGACTCAAATTCCACCGAAAGGAACAACAGCAACGGCGCTTCATCACGCCCAGAAGCAGGACGTTATGTCCCACCATCTCTCAGAAGTCGCGCGAGCGAGGAGAGAGCCCCTCCCAGAGATGGCGGTAGAGACGATAGGAGTTACGAGAGGAGGGACGATCGAAGAGACGATCGCAGGGACGACCGATTTTCCTCTAGAGACGAAAGAGGAAGCTTCGGTCGTGACGAGCGCAGGGATGACAGAGGAGGTCGAGAGAGCTTCCGTGGTGGTAGCTCCACCTTTGAGCGAAGAGACGACCGTGGTTACGGAGGTGGCCGCGATTTTGGAAGGAGGTGAGCTCTGTTTCCTGTTTCCCTCCTATTCTTCTGGTCTTTCAGACTTGATCCTTCTCACACCATCCAGCGGAGGTTTCGCCCCCAGAGACAACGGTGGCTTCGGAGGTAAGGCTTCTGGAGGTTGGGGAGGTAGAGGCGGCAGCAGTGGAGGTGGCTGGGGAGGAGGCAGAGATCGGTACGAGAGAGAGGAGCCCAATCCCTTCGAGGAAGACCCTGCCTTAGCAGAACTCCCTACTGGTGAAGGAGACAAGATCGAATTCGACAGAGTGAGTCCTTATCTCTCTTCTGTTCATTTGCCCTTCATCCAGACTGATACAACTCCAGTACGACGACATCCCCGTTGAGACTTCAGGAGACAACTGTCCCAGAAACATTGAAACATGGGAGGAAGTGAAACTCCGTGAGTGCTTACAGAGTGGTGGATGGAGCTGACGTCGTTAGATCCCACGGTAGAAAACAATATCAAGCTGTCTAAATTCATGAAACCCACGCCCATTCAGAAGTACTCTCTCCCCATCGTCCTGTCCAACCGTGACCTTATGGGTTGCGCCCAGACTGGATCTGGAAAGACAGCCGCCTTCCTCCTTCCCGTCATCGAGAAGCTCCTCTCTGAGCCACCCCACGACTCTGTGGTCTCTCAAGGAGGAGGCAGAAAGAAGGTCTACCCCGTGGCCCTCGTTCTGGCACCCACCCGTGAGCTGGCCCTTCAGATCTACGGAGGAGCACGCAAGTTCTGCTACAAGACTGGACTGAAGACCACCGTTGTCTACGGAGGAACCCCCATCGTCAACCAACTGCGAGAGCTGGAGAGAGGCTGTGACATCTTGATTGCCACACCCGGTCGTCTGGTCGACATCATCGACAGAGCCAAGGTCTCCCTGCAAGCCATCCGATACCTCACACTGGACGAGGCCGATCGGATGTTGGATATGGGGTTCGAGCCTCAGATCAGAAGAATCGTCGAAGAGGAAGACATGCCTCGCACTGGTGACAGACAGACCCTCATGTTCTCTGCCACCTTCCCCAAAGAAATCCAGAGACTCGCTGCCAGTTTCCTCGAGGACTACATCTTCTTGGCCGTAGGAAGAGTCGGTAGCACCACCGATCTCGTCACACAGAAGTTCCTCAGAGCTGAAGAGAGTGACAAGCAGGGCATGCTCCTCGATCTCATTGCCTCTGTCAAGGGTCTCACCCTCATCTTTGTTGAGACGAAGAAGAAGGCCGATCAACTCGAGGACTTTTTGCAGAGAGAGAACTTCCCCGCCACATCCATCCACGTGAGCTTCTTCATCTCTACTTCTGCACCATCTCTATTTTCTGACATCCATCTGTACCTTCTTCTAACCTCCACAGGGTGACCGTGATCAAGCCGATCGACAGGCAGCACTGAGAACCTTCTCCACGGGACAGACACCTTACCTGGTGGCAACATCTGTGGCTGCCAGAGGTCTCCACATTGAGAACGTGGCCCACGTAATCAACTACGACATGCCCAACGACGCCAACGAGTACGTTCACCGTATCGGTAGAACGGGAAGAGCCGGTAAGCCTGGGTTGGCCACAGCCTTGATCTCAGAAGACAACATGGGTGTCGTTCCCAAGCTTCTCGAGTTGCTCTCCGACAGTGGACAAGAGATTCCCCCCTGGTTAGAGAGTATGAGATCTCACAGAGGTTACGGAGGCCATGGAGGTCACCACGGTGGAAGAAGAGGTGATTTGGTCATCTCATACATTGTCAGAACCCATCATTTATCGTACGACGTGGACTGATTCGAGTAGGAGGAGCCAAGTTTGGAGGAAAGGACTTCCGCACAGACAGAGGCAGCAGAGACGACAGAGGCAGGAATGACTCTTGGGGTGGTAACTCTGGCTTCGGCGGTGGTTACGGAGGCGGCTACGGCGGTGGCAACTCTGGTGGTAGTTGGTTCTAATCCACTTTATGTCATCGATATAAACTGTTCACGTCCTCAATCTATGTTCGTTTCTTCGCGAGTGTGAGACTTTTTGCTGGTGACCAAGGCGTGTTGAAGACTCTAGTCTGTTCGTCACAAAGTGGGCTTGTCTTCAAAACCTCTAGAACCCGTGAGATCTATCCCCTCTCCACTCCTTTGAGCGTGAGTGAACGTGTCAGGAGACCTGCCACTCAATAATGAAGTCCGAAAAGAGTACCTGTCAAGGTTATGCGAAGTATTGATGAAAATAGAGCCAACTTTGGACAAAGAGTCCGGAATTACAGTACTGACTGGAAGGAGTGAGGAGCACTCGAGTAGGTGCCCTCTTCTTCGAAGCCATAACCAGAATCTCGTGTGGATGCTGACTTTTAAGCCAGGATGAGGTCATCCTCTTTGTGTTTTCATCCACCTTACGCGTCATTTACGCGTGATTTCTTACTTTTCCGTCTTTACGAAAATACTTCGGGAGATCTCACATGACGCCAATCGTGACTTTTCATCCAAATCTTACAGGTGTTGTCTCTCGGGCAACCACCCCACCTCCACTTCCAGATCATCTCGACACGCTAATCACCCAGACCGCACGATCATGGAAACGAATGATAGTGGCAAGGCTATCGAGATGAATAGAGTAGCAACTGTTGACGACGTTCATAAGACAGATGGAATCGCAGATCCCAACCCCCCCGTTGAGGAGCCGAAGGAGGTGATCTTCGAAGATTATATTCAGAGTTTGACCCTCTCTAGTTCCAACCAGCTGTCTCAAAGCTTATGCCCTCGAAGCTTCGCGAGTTCCTGTCCACTTCAATGTCCGCACCAGACCCTGAAGAAGTGGAGGGGAAGATGAGAAGAAACGATGAGGATGAATTCGGAGAGCCACAAGGCACCGAGGAGAAACAGGCCGCTACCCAGTCTGCTCCTCTAACACCCGAGTTTTACACTGGAATGCCAAAGCCAGCTGCAGCCTCAACAATAGAAGGTGAGAGCCAGAGAGGAGATGAAAGCTAAACGATTCAGGTAAGGGAACCAAGAGTCAGAGATATCTAGCTTCCTGGAAGATGTGGAGACACAACCATAATCCAATGTGAGAAGAGCCCTTCGCATCGATACCAATTATTTAACAGGAACGCTTTCACTCTGTTCGCATTGAGACAGTACATCGCAGAGATGGTGGGTACAGCTCTCCTTGTATTCTGTGGATGTGGTTCCATCGTGGCTCTGTCAGCCAAGTCCAGTTTGGAGGTCGCAGGAACGAACATTTCCATTTCTCTATGCTTTGGATTTGCAGTGGCAGGTATGAGTGTTCCATCCTTACGTTGATATTGAGTTGAATACAGCCATGGTGTACGCCACTGCCAACGTTTCCGGTGGTCATTTGAATCCGGCTGTTACCCTGGCTCTGATGGCCACCAGTAACAAGAACCTACTGAAAGGTAAGAGGAGGAAGAGGTAGTCGCTGATGTGAGAAGGTGTCTTCTACATCATCGCTCAATTGGTGGGTTCTGTGCTAGGTGCCGCTCTTCTGAGAGGTGCAACCAGTCAAGTCGGTGAGTGAGAGATGAAGGAAGAAGACTGAATGTGGTAGCTTGGCAGCCGGTCTATCTCGGAGTCAGTCGACTGCTGAACAATGAAACTGTCCCCCAGGCTGTCTTGATGGAGATTGTTCTGACCTTCCTGCTTGTCTTCACCGTATTTGGTACCGTCAAGATGGATCTATGTGAGTGGTACAACTCTCTCTCCTCCTCACCTTGAATAGCATCCACCAGTATGGGAAGATTGGCTGGTCTCTCCATCGGTCTGGCCGTTCTGGTCGGACATCTCGTAGGTACTGCCTTCACAGGTCCCTCTATGAACCCTGCTCGGAGCTTCGGTCCTGCACTTGTCTCGTGGTACTGGGAGTACCATTGGGTCTTTGTGAGTCTACTGCCATCTGCATCTCTGACTCAACTAGTGGGTTGGTCCCATCGTTGGAGGTCTCTTGGCTGCCCTTCTCTTCCAATTCGTTCTTCAGCCTGAGCACCACGAGCCATCACCAGAGAACCAAGTGATATTCATCTTTCTTGTACTGTCTGACACCATCTAAGGTCAGAAGAGATGTGATTGAGAACCAGAAGATCATAGACAAGACGATGAAGATCGAGGGGGAGGCAGCAGAAGAGGGCTCAGAGAGTTCACAAGATAGCCCCACGGAAGAGTCTCCAGCTAGTGCAGCCGCAACAGGAAAAACTCAACGAAAGAATTTTCAAGACAATGGACAGACGAGGGACTCTTCTCGCGAAGCGATCAACCACGACTCCGCACAGGCGGAATAAACTATTTTTACGATTTTAATCCATTTTGTTACGATTGTCTGTCGCAATTTGATTTTATTTGATCATCACGCAGTTCCGCGATGATCAATAAGATTAAACATGTGATTGGTCGCAGCACTCCCACACGAACGATTGGAGGATCTGACGAAGTATTTGTTTCTAACACTGTCAATGAGCTGCAATGTTTGGAGGGACATGAGGATATCGTTCGAGTTATCCTTCGGATCGGAAAGAACAAGTGAATTTGTTCCTGACTAGAATCCATTTTGAAATGTCTATCAAGATTAGCGTCCGCATCAGACGATGGCAACATCCGAATTTGGAGTCTTTCCTCAGGAGCACATCTTTCCACTTTAGAAGGTACTCGTGTAGAGTCAATCGATGGACTCACAGATGTTTCCAAGGACATTCTCTGCCTATAACATGTATGGCTCTACTTAGCCCCGAATTACTGGTTTCTGGTTCTGCCGACCGATCGTTGAGGGTGAGACGATTGATGATATCAGCTCAGAGATGCAGGTGTGGAACTTGAGGGACAACACTTCAGTAGTCCTGAAGCAACATACAGGAAGCATCAAAGTGAGTAGATTGTGAAAGCAGAGGTTGAATCGAGAGTAGTGCATCGTTCCTTTGGATGGGACAGAGGTACCTGAATTGGAAGGAATGTCTTGCGGTGGATTCACTGCCTTCTGTTCGGGTGGGAACGACCATCAGATTTGCGTATGGAACTACAAAGGATTACTTCTGCAGACCATTGATGTGCGCAATGAAGAAGAGAGTGAGTGAAACAGGCCATCTGTGATTCAAATGAGCAGATCTACACACCATCCTGGCAATCGATACCTTGACTCTCGTGACGGCCTCCAACGCCAACTTGCTGTGTGTCTATCGTCTGGAGACTTTCAAATTCAAAAAAATACTCTTGGCCCACCGAGAGTCTGTGAGATGCCTCGTCAAGATATCAGGTGACATTCAACCCCTACAACAGCTGATGTATTGCAGACTCTTATTTCGCCTCGGCCTCTATGGATGGTGCCATCATTGTGTGGTCATCAGAAACCCTCCAGACACATAAGGTGACCCATTTCATTCCACTGACATCTGATGAGAATCAGATACTCAATTGTCCGATCGAGTTTCGCAATACAAACAAAGTGTATATATATGATGTAAAGTTCCTGCTACCATTGAGCGAGGTGAGCGAAATGTATGAGCCAAATTGATTGGCGAACAGCAATATCTGGCGGCAGCAATAGGAGGAAATATACTCATCTATGATATCTCATCTGGCGATTGCCTCATGGAAGCGAAGCCAGCACATCAAGCAGAGGTGAATTTCATGAGTTTAATGTACCAAGGGTGAGTAGAGCAGTACATAGTCGGATTCTTACCTTTCCAGCACAAAGTTGGTTTCATGCTCAGCTGATAATACCATCAAGCTGTGGGACGTATCCAAATTGCTAACACCTCGACCTCGAGGTCGGAATGAGAAGGTCTATTTGTACGACATCGACAAAGTTGACTCATATTCAGCCACAACCGCTGAATATTGCCGGAGAATTATTCGGCCACACAGATTCTGTGAATCAAGTATTAACCGTAAACGATACGACCCTTGTCAGTTGTAGCTCGGACAAAATGGTTCTCTTATGGAAGGTATAACGGATCGTCACAAAAGATCTGAATGTCGTTAGGACGGCCGAGTCGAAAGTGATGTGCGAACGAATATCATAGCTCAATCAAATCAACCACCAGACCTGGACCCCAAATTCTTTACGGAAGATTTTGGGGGGTGGCCTAGAGAATCACCACGGACTGTCAGACGTAATCTGAATTTGTATTTATCCATGGATGATTCTCCTGAAGAAGACTACACTGATTCCACTGACCATGCGTCTGGATGAATATAGAGCAAACAACTGTTTATTCATCTTTTAGAAGATGGATAGACAGAGGTCAATATCCATCATGTTTCGTAAGATCTGTTCTTGTGTAGTTCCAATGGCTCTCGCCAACCTTCAAATCAGTCAACAAAGCACCACAGAATGGTGAACAAACCTTCTCTGATCGATGTGATCTAAACTGAGATATTGCCATATCAAATCGCCATCTAACATGTCGTTTCTTGCCTCATTTCTAGTCATCTTCCTTCTTCCTGTCGCTCTATATCCTCGGGGATTTAATCCAGCCGTGTGGGGGATCATGCTATTGAGACGACTCTGTAAGGACAAGAGACGTTGGTACACTACTTCTTCCATAGGTGTTACTAAACCCAATCCTCCGTCTAAAGTTCCTGTTCCAACCTGAGCACAAGCATTCCTCATCGGACTCACCGAACAGATTGGCGTGCACGTGTTTACCAGGAGCTCCCATACTCATTCGGGTAAATTTGGTGACAACAGAACCGAGGTGAAAGTCTGATCGGCAAATCAACGTTTTGTTCTCTCCAGCTGCGGGTGCATAAGAGAAAGCAGACAGATTGTTGCGTTGATCAGCTCCCAGTAAGAGTAGATCGTGTTCGTTCAGTAGATACTCGGAGGTGACGATTGGTAATCTGCTATTCTCTCTGCCTAACAGAATCATCTTCTTCTCGTCCTCCTGTTGCACTTGAGTGAATGTAATTATAAAACCGATTACCTTCCATCTGACAAAGAAAACGGAATTATATATGTCAGAGCATAAGATGAAATTTTTGACCGCAGTCATGTTGACGATGAACACTTGGGCATCATAGAAGGCTACACCAACTAATTCCTTGCTATCACTAAAATTGTAGAGCAAGATCTGAGGCTCGTGAGAAATGGAGATCAACATCACAGAGTTTCACCTTCGGACCGACGCACACGAGGAGATAGCCAGAGACGTGAGAGACCACACTGACAGCACCCTTCTGCTCCTTGGCATATACTGTCTTCAGTTTTGGCTTAGGTGCTTCATCCCCAGATGCTTTGTCGTGGTATTGGTTCTCCACAGGGATGATATCAAATATGACGATCCTCCCTTTGCACGGCACATCTTCATTCTGTATGTAGCCTGTTCCTACGACAATGTACGGTTTCAGATCTGTCTGTTGTTACCTCCATCTTTATCTCCTCTCTCACCTCCTTTGTGGGTTTGGTCATCGTTACATTTCAACAGGCAATAGCTGATGGATAACACATGTTCATTTGGTTCAAATTCGTAACTAAGAGTATATGAGCGTGATGGTGATAATAATGATGATTACTTGTCAGCAATGGGCCATCCATTGTCCATGTCGATGGAAGGGACCACGAGTCTCAAGGAAAAGAGATCATCATACAAGATGAGAGGATCTGGTTTGGTGGGTTCCTCCGCAGTGTAATCTTCGACCTCTGCCACTCTTGGTACTCGAGTAGAGAGGATGATTGCATAACTCTTGGTTACAGGATGATGAGTGATCTGTATCTCGTTAGACATCATCTGTCAGAACAATGTTGCCTTGTGTGGTGTCATCTTCAAGTTCATTCTCCTCCACATCCATTGATTCTCCATCGTCAAGTCTTTTGAGAGCAAACATATCTTAAACATCTCCTTCTGTTCAAACATCAGAATCAAATGAACGGGACGCCTCACCCGAGCAGAATAATAGACGAAGCTGTGAGGGAACTCCTCGTTATTCATCTCTGCGAACCAGCTGATTTCGCCATCCAAGTGCATGGAATGGAGTCTGAGGGTGTCAGAACGTTTGAACAGAGAGGGATCACCTGGGATATGATCTTTCTGATGTGATCAGGATGGGCCTGTATCCAGATATAAAGATTCCCCTCTTCTCCCCAACGTTATCGAACGGGAATATCTTTGGATATCTGTAGTTGCTGCTTCTGTATCGACTCGCTCGATCTGTCCTTCGAGTGATAAACTCGTGCTCTATCTATCTATGTTCAGCTTCTGATGATATCACCCAAATGTCGTCACCTTGATGAACCTCCCGCCATCGGATGGATCAGAAAAATCTCGAGAACCTCTGTACAAGATGATGTCGTTCGTGCCGAGAACCATCTGTAGGTGATGAGTGATATAGCATCATTGATGATGCACCGCTAAGAAGGGCTGGGTCATGGTTTCATCTGTGGCAATTGTGATCTCCTTTACTATGACGACATCAGTGGATGACTTGTCGTGCTGTCTGGCAAAGAAATCGGGTTGCGTTGTGTTCTCTTTTTTCTTCTGGGGGTTCCGTTCTGAGGTGGGAGATATGACATACGGAAATCTCAACAGCTCATTGTAGTGGAAGACCCTCTTCATCTCAGGTATGGAGTACATCTACTTCTCATCAGCTTCATCCTTCCATCTGACTCACTTCCAAACGTATGTTCCCACGGCATATCACCAAGATCATTCGCTTCACCCTCTCCCTCTTCCTCTCCTTTTGCACTGCCGTCGCTGATATCCAATGAATTTACCCTCATCAATGAACCACTCACTGGTCACTGTTGTCTTATTCCCGCCATAGAGTAGTCGATCCTCTTCATCCATGTCATCTTCCAAGTTCTGCGTAGGTTCAGTTGAAGAGAGAGGAAAGCAGTGCACCTGAGACTCCTTCTGTTGTGGTGTATCTCCAGGGGCATCTGGTTCTTCAATCTCTTCTCCGAAGAATGCCTCGTTATCCATGTAGAGTGAACAGCACATGATGCTTTCCCCCTCCACCTTGACTCTCATCAGATCACTCGTGGATTCTCCTCACCTTGAGATGATCTGTTGGCATCTTGACTAAATGGGTGCCCTCTCGGTTCATCTGCTTTGTGTCATACAATAGAATAGTGGAACGTCACCTGCAATAACAGGAGGGACTTATCACTGAGAAGCAGCAAGACATAGCCCGCCGAGATAGATGAGCTGATGATCTCGGAGGAGATGGTGTAGTCGGTGATCTTCTTCTTTCCATTCAACAGTCTGATGGTTTTATCGAATATCTGGCAGATTCGAATGTGGCCGTCTGGGGTATTCATGTTGCCCACGTTCAACGTGGTACCCCGAGTGTGAAATCCCTCTCCCGGTTCCTCTCGCAGCCCACTCTGTTCGTCCTTGACCAGAACTGCCGTGTTCTTCTCTACAGCCTGTCAGATACGTTCGATGAGTCCTTTACCTGTGGAGAGAATAAGGAATCGATGGGCGGGATATCCATCATGTGTGGATTCTGCCGTCTCTATAACAGTCCATCCGTAATGACAATCGGGTAATGAAGCACTGGTCATCATCTCCCTCCATCAGTACTTCGCGTTCATTGATCATTCACCTCAGGTCGAACTCCATTCTGCATGATAGTGAGGGATCCGTTCTTGCCCAAGCCAGTGCAGGCCACCACTTGATAAGATGGATCAGATCTACTTCGGCTCTGTGCATTTGCTTCGGTGTGAGAAATGGTCGCTGAGTCTGTTGATTCGGTGATGAGGAAGTCATTGATGGACCCTGCAATGTTCAGTTTAGAGGATGAGGAGAGAGGTACCTATAGATGAGATACGATCCACTACAGTTAATTTGAGTTCCCAATCCTCCCTCTTCGATTGCACCTAACGTATCTCAGTCATCACCATGATGGAGCCCCACCTGCTGCACTGCTGAGGAGTAGATTCTCATGTCATCTTCTTCCATGAATTCTCGTTCACTGATCCCGTTCACCTTTCCTTGTTCGTTTTGCTGCTATTTTCGTTTCAGCATTCATTGATGGATGATATCATCACTAGATCTTCTTCCATCTGTTTTGATTCGGTTACGCGAGTGTATTGAATTAACTGCGAGTCTCCTGATCGACTACCGAGAAAGACATAATGAGGAGAAAGAGGACAAATCTGTAACGGATTAATCCCTCCTTTGCGTGTTACCTACACAAGAAGAGAGCACGCTAGCACCAGCCTTAGTGATGACTACCTCCTTGATGTTTCTGGCATCCGCATGAAGATGGAAAAAGTACCTATTAACCTCAGAGACGGAAGGCAGAGGATGGTCTCACAGTTCACCCGTCTTGATGGAGATCAACATACGATTAGGTGTCAGAAAAGTAGCGACACTGGAGTCCAAAGTGATCGGTACGATATTTGGTCGCACTGACGATGTGAGAAGAGTATGAAGAAAGACAAACCAATGTCTAAGGTGGCGGTGGAGTTGGCGAAATCATTGAGCCCGACAGCAAATCTTGAGTTTTGGTTGAGATATAGAAAATGATTCGTTCCAATGACGATGACGCCTCCTAGTGGTTCTTGTACACCTGACATCTTGAATGATGTTCTGTATAAGTGGACCTACTATTCAACGACCAACAATCATAGGGCAGGTGGTCAACACTCCATATGATGGGGTTTTGCCTGTTGTTTCGGTTTAATCCAAGTGTGACAGCTGTCACGCAGCACGTATCCTTCAATGCACCCAATCGCCTGAGAATCATTTCAACCTCATTGAACAAATCTAAACTCACCCAGTTGCTGTTGCAGCAGGTTCGTGTAGGATCATCAGAGTGGGCTCATAGTAACCTTCCAGAAACACATAATCTTTGATGTTCTTGATGTTTGGTAGATCCTGCGACAGGTCCAGCAGAAAACTGGCTGGAAGCAGTCATCCCTCTGAATAGAATAGTCACTCACCTGATTCTTCCATCGCTTGAGCAGACCTCTTTCTTGAGTTTCCTCTGCGAAAAGGAATGACAGCCAGTTTGGTGCCGTAGATCAGCATCACAGCCACTCTGCCTTGTGGATCAATTCGTAACTCTGGTCCTGCAGAATCTTCTCTCCTCCAGTTCTGTAGAATAATGGGTCTTAGATCAGGTAATCAACATACCTCAAGAACTTCACTTTCGAAGTAGTGCAATGTGTTCACTCTCGTGGAGTGCGAAAACTTGTCATAATCTATCACAGATACCTGAGGATTTCAACTTGCGTTTTTGCCCTCTAACTTACCTTGGCATTATCAAAGGATAGCACTAATGAATCCCTTTTTCTCCCTGGAAGTCTGACCTTGTTTATCGATTGGATGACGCCGAAGATCTTGGTTTCCAGACACAGCTGTAATACGGGCAGATTTGTTTTGTTTTGAGCTTGGTTGATGGTGCGGTAGACCTGAAGCAGGCCAGCCTTGCAGATGACCAGGCTCTCTCTACTCTCATCCACAAAGTAGCAGTGAAGGCAGAAGTCGATACCTGTAGAAGCCTGTAATTGCCTACAAAGGATACCGCTGACTGTGCTCATGGGTTTTTTGATCTTCAGATCTGATCTGCTGCGTTTCAATCTTTTGAGCCCAGATACGAAAATCAAAACGATCTGCAACCCAATGATCAGAGACACACTTCTGTTCCTATTCCTCTCATTCCATTTAAGTAGGATCCATACTTCTTCCTATCACTTCTGCTCACGATACTAGTTACATCTCTTTTCCACTCTTCGAATGGTCCTACACAGCTTGTATCTTGGTCTCATGACGATCAGATGCGTGTAACGTCCGAAGGAAGAGACTTGCTCTCTTCTTTAGATGGTCCCCTAGTTGTGATCGGGGTCGTTGGCACAACCAGGACTGGAAAGAGTTTTCTTATGAACCAGCTCATCGGATCTGATGCACAATCTCAAGCACAGAAATTCGAAGTTGGAAACAGCGTCAAGGCCAAGACGAAGGTGAGAATAAGACTCCTCCTTCATTGACAAAATAAAGGGTATCTGGGGATGGTTGACCAAGCGAGAAGGATCACTCGAGTACCCCGTCCTGTTGCTTGATTCTGAAGGCTTCTTTGGAGAGAACATTTCTGAAGGTGATTTGGTGGAGTACCACACCTGATTGAACAGTCAACAGTTCACGATGCAAAGATTTTTGCTGTCAGTACACTCCTGAGCTCACAGTTGATATACAACACATTTCGGCATATATCACAAGCAGACGTAGATTTCCTACAGTATCCTTATACCTGTTGATCCATCAGCAACCTCCCTAACTCTCAAGTCAATTGGCTAGACGTGCAAAGTTGTTCCAAATCAAAGCAGAGAAGAGGCAGGAGGAAGAAGCTTTAGAGAACGCGCCTGAATTCCACTTTCCGGGCTTACATTGGGTCATACGAGGTGAGTGGAACTTGAATCCTCGGTTGACTTTGTGAAGACTTTATCATGAACTTGGAGGGAGAGTCATCCTGCACCGAATGGCTTCTGAACCGTATCGAAAGCACACAGGATCCCACTTTCAGTGAATACGAGAGAAAAGTGTCTCTAGCCACGCTTTTCACTTCGGTCAAATGTCACACGTTGTTTCTGCCAGTCAGAGACACAAGTCTCCTTCTCGATCTCTCCTCGAGTACGTCACATTCTCCATTCAAGGTCTAACAGAAGCAGTTGAACAAGAGCAACTGTCTCCTTCTTTTCTACGATATCTTGAGGAAATGAAGCAAGACATTTTCCGAGATGCCGACAACGCATTCCGTACGCAGGGTCCAGGAGTCTATTCATCAGGTGGCAGCCTACTGGCTATTTTGAATCTCTTGGTTCACTACGCCAACACTCAAAACTTTCCTACCATTCCCTCTATGTGGAATACTTTCCTACAGATCCAACAGAACACTTGTGTGGAGGAAGCAGTGGATCAGTTCCGAAACAGTGAGAATACAACTGTTTATAACAACGTATAAACGATCATCAGCCATGGACAGAGAAGTCGAGAAGGCAGAGAGTACCCACGAAATCCAATCGATGAAAGACAAGCTGAAGAGTCCTCGCCACCAAAAGGCTTTGATTGAGTCGGAGAGGAGCAGGGCGTGGAGATACATCAATGCAACTCTCTTTGGGTTGACGGACAGATTCAAATACGCAGCAGAAAAGTTTGACAAACAAGTCGGCAGGATGACTAATGAATACATTCTGAGATTTGAGAGGGCCATCGAGAAGGCAATTGAAAGCTATTCAAGGGACGTGTTGGAACACGAAGAGAAAGGAACAAGGTATGTTATACTGTAATGACCCAACTGAGGAGAGTAGGATTGCTGGTGAAGTGGTGACATCAAGAGAGCTGGGAAAAAGGCAGTCTGCCTCTGTATCCGATGCAAAGAAGAAGTTTGAGTCTACATGGGCATTCCTTGATGACGCAAACAAAGTGAGGTCAGCATGGTTCAACCTACACAAGCAGATTCAAGGAGTACAATCGATCGAATTTCAAAAGTATGCAATTGAAAACATCACTTTTGACGTGATCAGGAACATTCAAGATATCAAGAGCAGATTGGAGAATCTAGGAACACATAGTTGTCAAACAGTCAGCAAGCATGTGGACATACATGTACAAGATTTGGCTGTGCCTGCACAATCATTTGAGAAGATCATCAATGTGAGTACTTCACAGAGATATCATTGAATAGGACAGGAGGGAATAGAAAAAGGATGGAAGACATGGAATGAGGGTGCAAGTAATTACAAAGACGAAGATTTTTATCACAAAATTCGTGATGCAACTAATTTCTCATTTCAACAACTCAGAAGTAATCTGATGGAAGAAAACAATAGTGACTGTTACACTATATGCCTTAATCTGAAAGATACAGATAAAATACAGCAACTACTCAACAGCACATTCGAAAATCTGACAAAGGCATTCAAGACAGAGCTGAGCCCTTTGTATTCTGAGCTCCCATTAGGTAATTATATTTGAGAAATGTAATTAATCATACAATAGAATATGATATCATTGAGGGCCATATACGAAATGCCACACTGCAAGCTGAAACGTGAGGATTGACCATGCCAATCGAATTGACAGCAAAACAGCGAAGTAGCAAATCATCTGTCTCCCTTTGTTGACCACCCAATTTTTCATCAACACTACCAGCACTTTACAGAATCAATCTCACGACGAGCTGATCTTCTGCGAAAACAAAACATAGCAGAGGTTAGTACATGCACGTCATTTTAATGTCAACGCATTCAGATCACAGAAATAAGTCAAGAAGCTCTTCAAAATGCCAAAAGGAGGATATTACGAGCAAAGAAGGATTATTATTTTGTTAGTTCATTCTATCAACAAGCCATCTCTATCTTAGAGGGAGAACTGAGTAAGGAACGCCTTTCATATCAATCATGACCCTCTCCAGGTAATTTGATAAAATCCCAAAAGCTGAAGAGGAGAGTAGCGGAGGAGTTTGTAGAAAGAGAATTAAAAAACGAAATCCTCAGCCTAGAATGGTCTTCATGGTAGTAACATCAAAGATTTCTTGCAGTTGATGATATATGCATAGGTGGCTTTGGAGTCTACCGACCATTGCAACTCTTGGACTGTCCTATCTATATGTTTTATTCAGCAGGTGATAATAAATGCCAGATGTTGACATCACCTGAAGTTAAAACCTTGTCATCTTCTTTGACCACTACAGTTACGCTTCTATTCTTACACTACTGAACCTTCTTTTTAGAGAGAATCTCCATCAGTTCTCCCCATCTTGTCAGTGTGGTTGGTTTCATTGATAAATTTGTCAGAAGTTCATTGTTGTTTTGTTGGCAGACGTGTTACGCCTATGTTCAACAAATCTCCTTCACTTCACCGTACACGGCAATGTCACTTTAGAGACAAACGCTTTTATCACTCCTGTGATGTTTCATGTCATCAATCATCAAAGCGCTTAGGAAGAACGGAATCAAATTCATTGGACAGATAATTGAAGGCGGACGATCAATGACAGCAAATCAACTCGATTCAATGAATTGGGACGCACCAGGAAAAGGAGCCAGATGGAATCGATGGCTGAAATTGGTAGAAAATCACGTAACGCAATGGATTGCTATAAGTGAAAATCTAACAAGCGAATGGAAAGGAGACAATCAAGGAGGAGTCATCTTCACTGATGGCACTCTGAGAGAAGGGATAGCGGGATCAGGATACATCACAGTACACGGAGAGGAAGTCACAATAGGAAAGATTGCTCGGCAGACAGGAGATCAACAACGCAGAATTACAAGCAATTGAAGCGGCCGTCTTGTTTTTGCATTCTATTTGTACCCTTTTCATTTCTGCCTTGTACTCTTTCTCTTTCTCTTCTATCAAATCCTGTAGCCTTTCTTCATATTTCTTGTTGTTCATCTTCACACACTGCTTTTTGTTATTGTATGATGCTAGCTCCTTCTCAAATAATCCCTTTAGTTGTCAGATTCTTCATTCAGTTCACACTTCTTGCCTCTAATCTTTGTATTCTATATCCTAAGCTGTAAATAGTCTACAATGCTTTGTGGAGGCTGAGAGACTATATCATTGTATCAGTCTGTTTTCCTATGTTTTCCTCTGAACTTCCAGTTTACTCATTTTCGATATCCACATCTTCATCTGTAACATCCCCTGCAGCCTGCAGAATTCCTGATTCTGTTCCTTGCATCTGGACCATTCTTTCTTCACTAATCTGCTTATATTGCTGAGATACTTTGTCTCAGCTGATATCTCATCAAGGTAATCTTTGAAATCTGCAGGGTTCCTACTCACATACTCTCTGATACCCTTAGGTAAATGTTGAATCTTCATCCCAGGAGGTGGTCTTAAAATTGTACCATATAGCAGATTGAGAAATTCAGCATATGTGAAAGAATTGAATGTTGGTCATACAAACAGAGCAACAGTCTTATACTGATCATATTTTGCATCTGGATCATCATACTGTTCAACACATTTTTGAAACACCTCAGGAGGTGTATGTTTTGCCACACATCCAAGAATGTTCTTAGGTTTGTTCATTGTGCTGATTCAGACCCATTGTGGCAGCTCTCAGCATATCCCTTATTCACACAGATCAGACCATTGAGAAATAACAAGAACATACAAACCTAATAGCTCAGAAAAAACAGTACCATTTTTTTGCAACCAATAACTGTCTTTTTTTAATTTAACAGCAATCTTGCATTTCACTGCACCATAGTTGGTTGTACATAGAAATATGTAATGAAGTTTTCCAATATCTGATGGTCAACTATGGTCACAGTGGTGATTGAGGTGAATTTGAATATTATCCCAATAACATCATGAGCTCTATTGTAGATATAATAGACCGTGCATGCGTGGTCTTGTTAATACTAAGAAACATTGATAGAAGATAAAAGATATTCAAAAAAACATAGAAAATTTGACAAAACCCCCCACTGCGCGTGCGCAGACAGCTCGATTTTTGAGTATTTTTCTGTATGTTTTGCATGTGTAATTGAGAAGTTTTGTCATTTTTAGTCATATTTTCTGCATCAAAAGAGTTTTGGACATGTAGATTACTGTCAATTTCAACAATTGAAGATAAGTTGTTTCTAACACATTGTGATTTCAGGTTCAGGTTCAGGTTCAGGTTTTATTCAGATATCAGTTTGACCCCGTTAGGGGCTGCTAAGCCATTGCTGGCCAACTGATCACTTTGAACTCTGCAGTCCAGTGGGGGGACCCAAAAAAAAAGTAGCAAAAGAGATATATGTGAGTTGAGGTACTAGGAGGGGATATGGCAATCCTTCTGGACTATGGTGGAGACACTTGGAAAGAACAGATGTCTTACATCACCCAAACCAGGAGTGGTGGTCAGCAAGCTTGTCAAAGAGTGGAGGGATTGAGCACTTCCAACATCAACAAAGCCTTTCTTGACGCAGCAAAGGACATCCTCAAGAACAATTGAACGGCCTTGTGAGCCACAAATAAATTGATTCTATTTCAGCTCAGCCTATTCATATGAGTAGTAGAGAAATGGACTATAATATTCACTTTTACTATAATGCTGCAAATTCTTCCAACTGTTTTGACAGCCTGGCATCATATAAAAAGGGAATATTATAGTGCATTTATCTACAACTGAACATACACTGAATGCTTCCTGTGATCAGTTTGTACATTCTCTGCAAAACATTTGTAAGCTTTTGTGTGCCTACAGCATGCTTTATGCAGACTGGGTGGAAAACACTGATTTTTATTATGTACAGACCATAACAGATGTTTAGAAGATGATTTATAAATTTTTTTGTGCTCAGCACATGCTTTGTGCGGATTGGGTAAAAATCTCTATACACCACCCGCTTGCTTGCTGAACCACAAAGTGGTGCACATCTTTCCGTTCATACGGTAACTCACCCGCGGGTAATTTGCCAACGGTTTTTTACCCGAGAGATCACTTTCCACGAAACCAAGAGCAAGCACCACGGGTAAGACGAGAACCTTTGGAAGACGTCAACCGCATCTTCATTCAATATTCTAAGTCTCACATCAGGTCTTGGGTTCGTATCCTCTTTATTACACCAACTGCCAGAGATCTTACTCAAGCCGTCCTCAAAGGTAACTAATAATATAGAATTGAACGTTGGCCACGGTTCAAGACGTCGTCTTTAAATTGTCTTACTTTCAGTCCAGGTCTTGGTCCGTATCTCGCCCGTTCATTCTTTGAAGACCATTCTGCCACCTTCACAGGTAACATATTCGAATCAAATACTCGGCTTCTTCTGTGGACGTTGGTGAATGTTTTTAGTCTGATTCTCTTAGGTCTTAATCCGTCTCATTTCGTCACCCCTTCGTTTCGAAGGTAAGAACGTTCAATTGCACGCTTGGCCGGCTGAATCATGTTCCATTATTCTGACTCTTCCACAGCTCATCCGTATCGCCTCGTTGTCCATCCCCGCCACTTCTAAGCCGTCTATAAGGTAAATTTATATGTCCAAATAGAAAAAACAGTTGGCCTCTGGGCTTTCATAACATTGGTTCATCTTCACATTTCTGACTCTCATTTCAGATTGTATCTCATGGCCACCTCAAACGAAACTCTTGCTGACCAAATCACGGATGCAATCACCGCTGCCAACCCTGCAGACAAGAAGATTCTGCATAGAGCTGTAGATCAGGCTCTTAAGGACGCTGCAAGATCAACTCTGAGAGAATGGGCTGCAGCAGGCAACATCACCACCAAGTTTGATGAAATCAGAGCATACACATCTCCAAATGCCCCCACCGGTGAGTGTCGACCCTTCTATTCTCTTTTTATTCTCTATATTCTCGTTGCGGTGTCCCCAGGGCCTCTATGGGGCTCTACGGGCCTCTCAGGCTCTAGCTTGCATAGGGGCGGCTGAGAGGGGTCGAATGTTGATCGTGAGTCCTTGAATTGATCGACTGAAGAAGCAGAATTCAAATTGGAGTGGGTGTTCTTCTCTTTTTTGTGGGAATCATTGTCAACATCTGTGTCACGCTATATCCTGCCAACTCCACTGCCCATTCAATCGCCCCCTACTACAACCTCTTCAAGGACACCCTCCAATTGCTTGAAAAATTCGCGCTCCATAGAATCATATCAGCCTATCAGGCCTGGAGAGCAAGAGACAATAGGGTCACACCCATTGACAATCCATCTTCCAGCACAGANTTCACACTACAAGCCGAATCGATCACCCTCAAGCGATCTGATGATGTTGGCATCCTTGTAGACAACGCTGTGGAGAATATACCCTACACTGTTCACGGTGTTACCCCTCCCGCACAAGGAGCCACCCCCACCGGTGAGAGTCGACCCTTCTTTATTCTCTTTTTATTCTCTTTATTCTCGTCGCGGTGTCCCCAGGGCCTCTATGGGGCTCTACGGGCCTCTCAGGCTGTAGCTCGCATAGTGGCGGCCCTGGGTGTTGTTTTGGCTGCTTGCGCAAGAATTCTTTGAATATCTGACACACATTCATATGATATCCTAGGGGATTTTAAGAGTTCTGAACCCTTCAGGATCCTTGGATGCTCGTTTGATCGATCTGGTGAAGTCTGCCGGACAACGTGACATCAACCCTCATGTTATAGACCGTTGTCTGAAGCGCTTCCCACAACAATGTAATCTATGTTTGGCGGGACAAGACAGCAAACTCGCTAAGAGCATCTATGAAGAGACCAACCAACTTCCTCAGACTGCCACAGAGCAAGACTTCAGGGTTGAGGGCTACAGGATCAACAGATCCATTGGAGTCAGCGATTCTTTGGTCATCTGCTTCGATAGGGACGCAGTTCCCCACGTGCTGAAGACCCTCAACAACGCAGAGAAGGATAGGATTACTGCCATACCAGTCCTTCAGAGCGAATATATCATCAAGTACAGCCTGAGAGAAAGCAACAGAGGCAACCCACTGATGATCATGCCACTCCTACCAACCACTTTGGAGCATTTGCCAGACTTGTCACGACTACTGTCAGGAAAACTCTGGCAACACATGAAGAATGCTCTGTCCTGTCTGCATGGCCACCAACTTGCCCATATGGACGTGAAGCCCAGCAACATCTGCATCGATCAAGCAGGCAACTTTATCCTCATCGATTTGGGAAGTGTAGTTCGCTTTGGCCAGAAATCAGCCTCCACTCTTGCATATATCCCTCAGGATCTCAGTAATTATCAAGTTGCTTCTGCTGCAGTTGACTGGTGGATGCTGGCAGCTACACTTGGAGAGAGAGGATGTGGAATGTCATCATGGAGAGCTGGTGCAGCAAATCCAACAAAGGAAAAGCTACGTGCAGAGATTCAACATCTTGTATTCTCAGATGATATCCTTGAAAAGTTAAAAGAGTGAAGAGTGAGGTCCTTAGACCCCGTAGAATGATAAAGAAGAGTGACAACTGCTGGTTGCTTCCTATGTGGAAGACTTGAGAAGTGATTTTATTGTATTCAAATTGTTCATTCTTGAACTAGAAATCTCCAATAAAAGTCATGGAAAAGAGCCGGTGAAATGTTTCTGTGAAAAGGGCGTGTTTCTCAAAAGACGGAAATTCGGGGAAACTCCGGCCGTTGTAATTGGGGCAATTATTTGGCGCGTCCGTGATCTCTCACGGACTTGGTCTTATGNTTGGGAAGTGTAGTTTGCTTTGGCCAGAAATCAGCCTCCACTCTTGCATATATCCCTCAGGATCTCAGTAATTATCAAGTTGCTTCTGCTGCAGTTGACTGGTGGATGCTGGCAGCTACACTTGGAGAGAGAGGATGTGGAATGTCATCATGGGGAGCTGGTGCAGCAAATCCAACAAAGGAAGAGCTACGTGCAGAGATTCAACATCTTGTGTTCTCAGATGATATCCTTGAAAAGTTAAAAGAGTGAAGAGT
>MDYQ01000171.1:0-59286 GCA_003024175.1 Planoprotostelium fungivorum | reverse complement strand
TGATTGACAGTAGCTCCAGTCATAGAGCTGATCAGAGCACTTGACGACCCTAAACCCTAAACCCAGGTCATTGTCACTGCCTGGGGAGGGTAGCCAGGCAGTGACAATGACCTATCAATGATTTCAGCCAGTGGTTTACTTGAGGAGCTGTTTGAAGGAGAGAAGCTGCTGGGAGACAAGATCTATCGGCATTTGGATCAGATAGTGACACCCACAGCTGGAAAATGGTACACCCTTAATGCAGCAGAACAAACCTTCAACTCATATGTCTCTTCTTGACAAGAGATTGTGGAACATGTCTTTGGGAGAATGAAACAATTTCATTGTCTTCAAGAGAAGTGGCGCCACTCATTACCACAGCACCTTGCAGTGTTCACTGTGATTGCAAATATCATCAATGTGGACAAGAAACTCTCTCAACTATAAAGAATTTCATTGTGTGCTCATTCTCTACAACTCCCCCATCGTTATTGTAATATCAATTATCATGCAATGTCTTGTGTTCTCAGTGTGTGTTCTTCAAGCTTGTCAAGTAGCTATGACCATATGAGATGGCTTTTTCAATACATTTGCAAAATCTCCACACAGGTGATGTTTGCAATTTACTGTTTTTCACATTCATATCCCCTTTGTACCAGCAATTTACTTCTTTATGCCAACATGGTGAAGCCGAATTGTCACATGACCAATTCTCTTGATGTGGCCTTTATTGCCTTGAGACTTTCCTTTTGTGTTCATGTACAAATTGGAACAAACCCATCTTGGTTCTCTTTATTTGGATGTTTCTTTCATTAACTCTTTAGTCCTCTGTTGCATTCCGCTGTTCATTCAACTCCCAGCATTTCTTCATGAATTCTTTTCGTGTGATCAGGCCAGCCTGAAATCTCATCACACACATGATGAAAGATGACTATACCAGTTTGGCCTTGTGTGTGCACCACACATGAGTGATACCTAGCATAGAGAACATGAAGTGGATCTTGGTCAGTGGTGTCTTGTCTACCAGCTGAAATGGTGATGGATCAAAGTGCGGCCTCTGTAGTTCAATCAAAGCCCTTGTTGAGAAAAATTCCTCCATGGGTGATCCTGTCACATCTGATCCCATGTCAGGTGATGCAGGCAATCCCTTGTCATAGTGATTCATCACGTCCACCAGTCGTTGCTGTGTCTTGTCAACTCTTCTTCTCCCTTCTTCTCACTCGATTGCCACTCTGGCTGAGGTAATCCCTCTCTCGGTCATCCAAAATTTTCCTCAGATAGCTCCTGTCAATCTCTCCAATCAACAGCATGTTCCCTGTGACGTCAGTATATGTCTCTTCTTATCAATGACTATCATGAACACCTGGATGATCAATGACAGGAAAATATTGGAAAGAAGATCTCTTGAGCAACAGACTGAGGTCTTTGTAGGTGGTTTCTCTTGACACACAATGGATGCTGTTATTCATCACATCCCTCCCTGACTTCCTCAAGGCTCGATGACCCAAAGGTGGGAGGAAAGGTAGGCCTGTCTTTGTCAGTCACGCTCACTCTCTTGTTCACCTTTTGATTCCAATATCTTATCATACACTGAGGGACTCAGTAGATTTCCAACAGCAGTTGCCACGATCACAGAGATCTGATCAGGGTGAGGATTGAGAATTTGTCAGACGATGAACAGACATACCAGAACAGGAAACATGTAGACCAGTTGACCAGTGAGCTCAAAGATGATGACACAAGTGGAGAGTGCTCGTGTGGTACCTGCTGACATGGCTGCCGCACCCACGACGGCAAATCCACCGGGGGTGATGAGCATGTCTGGAAATAAATCGGACAGTACTTCTCCCCACAGTCTACCGATGGCTGATCCTATTTGATAGATCAACAGGAATGTAAAGGAGAAAATGAGAAGCAATAGTGAGAGGAGAATAAAAGTACCCATGACAAATACGGGTACAAAGAGACCGCATGGCACTGGAAGGCCAATCGATACCACGGTGAGGAAGAATTTGAAGATGATGAAGTAGATGAGATTGAAATAGACGGAGGGTCTCTCCCACTCGGTCAACTTGGTGTCGCTGAACATGCTCCGGATTGTATAAAATTGTCCTTCCTGTTCGTTTCGTTTGTATCTTGTACAGATGATGGACGACTCACGTGCAGAGGCATGAAAGAAGCATAAGTGAATATGGAAGAGATGATCGAGATGATGCACACTTGTTTGTATCGGCTGTCCTGCGTCACCCTCTACAACGATTTCTTTCACTCACTCTTTCGACAACCAGAAGTACTTCTTCCTCATCTTACTCACATAGTCTTGCGCCACGACAAAGAAAGCACCCAGCACACCACAGACGACACCTGAGAGGGTGAGGGGATGTCCATGTGTGTCGAACCACCGAGCATGATGAAAGAGAGAATCTTTCCGTTGCTGAAGGTCTTCGAATCAAAGTGAGTGACAAAGGGTGTGAGGAGACCTGAGAACGTCAGGTGGAGCGTTCTTTATCTGACTCACCATGGTTACCGATGTAGCTGGTGAAGAAGGCAGCGCAGAAAGCGCAGAGGAAGGATTTGGTCAAGTTCTGTATCAAATAGTAGGTCGATGTGACTTCTATACTGAATAGCACCCCTAACAACAATGAGGGTTTAGGAGTGATTAAAACATGTACATGTGAGAGATGAACGAGAGAGATGGAGAGGATGAATAGAGAGAAGGGTACGACATCACACCTCCTACGGGTGAACCGAATACGGTGGCTATTCCACCAGCGCAGGCGGCAGATAGCATCTGAAATTTACTCGAATTATCGCTTCGAATGCGATAGAAGATGTCCAACTTGAGAAGGACGTTGGCTAATATTCCACAGATCATAATGTACGGTCCCTCTCTACCGATCGACAGGTCTACATCCTTCAGTCCGTGAAATGATGATTTTCGATATCGTATCGTCATCCAATTCTCATGCACGAGGTGAACATCAGATGAAGGAGGTGATCCTACGCACCTGAACAATAAGCGACAACATTACCAACGATCTTTGCGATGAGATTATCGAACGAGAGGTATCCCTTCAGTTTCAAGCCAGATAAGATGCTCTTCATCTCGGGTATACCTGATCCTGATATCCTCAGATGTGTCAATGGCCGTGGCTCACCTGCGGCAAAGGGGCTGATGTATTCGACGCAGAAGCGAGCGATGATGCTGAAGAAGAGGGAATAGAGAGTCCACACGATGAGACGTAGAAAAGACAAATTGGGGAGTGCAGATAGTATCCACAGTCGCCCTGAATGGATCAATCACATGCGATGTCGAAATGAATCACCTCCGAGGATGTTATCGACGGCGATCTCAGTGGTGAGGAAGAGAGCAGCAGATAAGAATCCTAAGACAGTGAGGAAGGACCATTCGGAGCTCAAGACAAAAATGATTGTTCTCGTAATGGCCGATCGTCTCTGGAGTCGCAGCAACCATGCCGGTGCTGTAAGTAATCAGCACCCTCCGCCGATTAATGTGATTTACTCTTATCTTCAGCGCTCCTCGAGCTACTCCTCCAATCTAGATCATTGTCGCCTCTGACATCAACGGTATCGTATGTGTATGCCCTCACGGTTGTTTGGGGTTTGTACGCGGGATTGGGTTGGCTAAGGACTCTGCAAACGTCAGCTGATCATACGAATGAACCAATGCATGAGAAGAACCTGATCCATTCTCTCGATCTCTCTTGTAACGCGTCGATGAAGGTACTTGGAGAGCTCATACAATGGACGCAATGACACTGTACTGACTGATCGTTTTTTACAAACTATGTCTTGGAGGCCAGGAGCAGCACATAAGGGGTGGTGCGGTGTGTGGGCTCTCCTTGCGGCCTAAAAATTAGGGTCTGATAAGGTTGTAGACAGAGAAAAAATAGGGGGAGGGAGGGAAACACATCGACAGATCTCAGACATCACCTCTATACATCATGCTGGCTGGAAGAATCTTACGGACAACCTTTGGAAGAACTCCCGTCCAGTTCAACTCCAGAATTGCACCTCTGAGAAGAGGATATGCCGATGCTGCCCCACAGCTCAAGTTGACCTTCGCCGCTCCTCACCAAGTCTTCGTCAACAATCAGGCAGTCCAACTCGTTCAAGTCCCAGGTGTTGGTGGTGAATTCGGTATCGTGGCCGACCACATCCCCACCATCGCCGAGCTCGCCCCTGGTAATTCCTTCTCTTCATTCTTTCAACCTCTTTCACACGTCTCCTCTCGCTTCAACCATTTATCTCTCTTTCATCTTTTCTGAAGTCATTGAACAGGAGTCGTTACAGTGACCACCGACAAGGAACAGAAATGGTTCATTTCTGGTGGGTTCGCTTTCGTTCGTCAGGTGAGGGAATCGCAATCATGCGATCTTCCTGAATCTCATATCACGCGTGTGGTCTCCTTTCAACCCCCTTTCATCTCCAGAGACTGATTCCAATCGACAGAACTCTGAAGTCAGCGTCAACGTCGTCGAGGCTTTCCCTCTCGACCAGCTCAGCGCTGAGGCCGCCAAGGATGGTTTGAAGCAGGCTTCCGACTCGTTAGCCAGGTGAGAGAAGCAGAGAGAAATAATTAAATGCGATGCAGAGCTACGACCGAGGAAGAGAAGGCCAAGGCACAGATCGAGGTCGAGGTATACACCGCCCTGGTGGGTGCTCTGGGTGCCTAAGTCTGAGACAATAGCAACGTGATCAATGAAAATAAAATCAAAAGACAAGGAGTGTGTGGCATGTGATGCGTCTGGTCTTCAGGTTTGGCTGTGGAGGCGTGAGGGAGCATGAACATTTAAATGAAATAAAAGTTGGGGTTGTAAAAACAGAGAGATTGGTTCTGTGCGCTTGCCGTTGATATTTCCTGCCTGGCGCGTTCTTTCATCACCACATCTCCGAAAAGTCCCACCAGCGAGAATTAGAGAGTCTTAGAAATGAGTCAAGTCGAGACAGTAGAGCAGAGTCCAAGTGTCCCGAAGGTGTTCAATAAGCAGCCAGATCTTAATAAGATCCCACCCTCCCATCCCTTTCAAGTCTCTGGTCACGGTGCTCTTCTCAAACTACCCGAAGATAAGGTCTGCAAACCTTTGATTGAGAGAGAACTGGCCTTCTATGAGTCTCTGGACAGTCAGAATCAACTGGTACCATTCGTGTCCACCTTCCACGGAACACTAGAGCTCGAGTTACCAAAGGACAAAGTTCAACGATGGATAGACGAGATCCAAGAGGCTGAAACTTCAGGAGAAGACGAGCAACATCAGAATTCACCAAACCCTTGGGCATTAAAGATCTCCAGAAAGACCTTTACATCTCTTCTGAAGACTCATAATGAGGAGAGATTTTTCACGCGTGAGCTTAAATGTTCCATTGAAAATCGAACTGAAAGAATGGACAGGCTATCTGGTACTGGGTGATCTGACGAGCCGTTTCCATCACCCCTCCATCTGTGACATTAAGATTGGAACCAGACAGTACGGAGATGATGCAACTCCAGACAAGAGAAGCCGACACATGCGTAAGTGTGCAGCGACCACTTCGGGTCAAATCGGTGTCCGATTGTGCGGGCAAGTGGTGAGTCACCATTTGGAGAATGAGACGATGGATGGCTGAAGATGAACAGGTGTGGCAACCCTCCACTCGAACGTACACACGAGTGGACAAATACCAAGGTCGCTCGATGAGTATAGAAGTTCTGAAGAAGACGATATCCAACTTCTTCTGGAACGGAAAAGTGTACAACACGTCGATTCTGTTGTCATTCATCCAGAAACTGAAGATCCTGCACAAGATCGCACAGACCGAGTTGAACTACCGCCTGTATTCAACGTCGCTGCTGCTGCTTTACGAAGGAAGCGAGAACCCAAGCTATAAAGACGTCGGGGTGGACATCAAGATGATCGATTTTGCACACGCCTTTCCAAAGAGCGGGAAGACCAACAACGACGACGGATATGCATATGGTTTGGGGAATCTCATTCAGATCCTGGAGAACACCTACGACGAGAAGAAGCTCTCTCACCCCCCTGCCCTGTAACTTTCTATGTACATGTATTACACTACTTGAGGCTGTAGTCAATGAATATATCAGAGATCTTTTCTTCTTTTCCTTCGTCTCCCTCTCTTTCATCCCTCTCGCTTTCCTCCCTCTCTTTCATCTTTGTCCAATTCGTTTCCTCTCTTTGATCGTTGTCAATTCATTCCCTCTCTTTCCTCTCTTTATCTCTCATCAATTCATCTTTCCCTCTTCAACTTTCCTCTTCTTGCCTTCAGCTTTGCTCGTCTTCACGTCTCCCTTATTTCCTTTCCCTTTTTTGTCCTTCTTCTTCTCCTTGTTTTCCTTCTTCTTCTTGTCTTTCTCCTTCTTCTTGTCTTTCTCCTCCTTCCTCTTCTTCTTTCCAACTGGGGGTGCCCCTCCATTGTTGCCGTTCGCTCTCACCAATCGATCGATATCAAATTCGATGGGTTGCAGATTCGCTGTACACCTTCAGCTCAACACAACGAACAATCGACTCACCGGCGATATCATCACGATCCTCGTGAGAGAGACAAGGAACCCAACCGACGATGGTCTCGTCCGCTTGTTCTTGGAGTAGATCCCATCGTGTGAGGTCCACGTGAGCCACCAGATCGAGGACATCACCCAGGAGACACCCTACGGTCTCGAAGCGAGCCCAGGACCACTGAGATGTCATGGACCTAGTGGAGTCAGGGTCTCTCTTCTTCTTCTCTTCACCTCTTCATCTGAGATCGGATCTCGTTCAAGACGTGAAAGTGATCGGGATAGATCATGTAGTTGTTGGGGGAGAACATCAACTTGCGGGAGGAGATGTTCATCCCAGAGATGACGGCCTTCTGTCCTCCCTCGATGACACCCTCCACACACAGTGTCGGCTTCTGCTCGGGTGTGCACAGCAGGAGAAGAGTGATGAGGGCATACGAACCCACGGGGGGCAGCAGAGTCGTTCCCACAGCGAAGGTGGTCATGCTGGCCGCTGTTTTCCCCGCAGAGAAGAAGGAACTGGCGATACCGATCATGTTCGATTGGTCCCTCGTCTCACTGATGGTGGCTGTATCTTTCAGTCACGAGGTATCCCGTGAATCACTCACGCAAATGTCTCCAGTTGAGTTGAACAGAAGAGACATCCATGCCGGACCAGGAATAACTAGAGCTGAAGAGGGGTGCACGGAGATCGAGGAGGACATCTTGTGTCTGGGATGTCGATGACATGTCTGATTTACGTCAACGAGAGAAGAGGAAGGGACGCACCAAATTGAGGCAGGGGAAGTCGACAGGGCAGATTCATGCTATGTCTTCCGGCACTGAGGATGGAGAGTTTGCGGCAGGATTTAGAGATTGCTTGTTTCAGTATCCCTCTCTCCTCTCCTTGATCTCCCTCGAACTGAACATAATACGAGTTGTTACCTCGAACCACCTAACAGTCTGTCAGAGAGAACTTCCAAAGGGTTTTCACCTTGTCCACGCGTCCACAGTAGAGGAGCATCTCCTTCCATTGCTCCAGTTGAATACCACTCGGGGGTAGCCCTGAATCTGGGAGTTTTTTGATCTGCAGTAGGGCCGATCGTTGAGGATCGACAGCTTGATCCTTCATCATCTTTGACGTCTTCTTGTTGCTGCTGCTCTGACTTCCGATCACCCAGTTGGATGCGAAGGCAGAACAGAGGACCAACTTGACGATGTTGTCGTCTTCCACCGCAAACAGCTTCGTCATGTCACAGGGAGAGTATCTGTCTCTCGTTCAGAGGCTTCCTGCATCACACGGATTCACCTTCTCCTGACAGAGAGAGCTTTCAGTCGGTTGAGTTGAGAAGTCTCCTTGACCCCCCGATGAGAGGACAGGATGGATTGGATCTTGGATGCCAGATCGGAGATCTGGTTCTCCAGCTGCTTCATTCGCGTGAGGTTGAGAGAATGGGCCATCGCCCAATGGTGGCTCTTTGATGAATTCATCCACTGGATGTAAATATTCCTGTACATCAACAGCTCAGAGTGACTTCCTCCGTCGAATTCCATCCTGTGCTTGTAATTGTCCACCACAGTCTGTTTCCTTCAGTCTCCCTCACATCCATCAGAGGTATCACCTTGTGGTACATTCCGAGGTCCTTGTAGAAGAGGGCGACCGGTTGGTTCATGACATCGAGGGGCATGGAGAGGGCACAGGCCATGACGATGACGTCACACTCACAGCCGAACAGAATACCAAAGTGGATCAGCCTCGACAGCCTCAGATCGGACAGCGGAAGGGCGGCGGACAGTTTTCCAAAGGCAGTGGCCTCGGGTTCCTCTTCATCTTCCGTGGGGGACAAGGCACCGAGGGAGATGAGTTCTTTGAATGATTTCTCCACCGTCTGTCGTCGATCACTCTCTCTTCCTTCTTCTCTCTCACCTCTTTGGGGGGTGGCTGCACCATCTGAGAGAAGAGAAACCTCACGGTACCAAAGTCAGACATGAGGAGCTTCACTCGAAGGAGGGTGATGGACAAATTGGTCCGTTGGATCTCTGGCTTTCCGTACTCTTCCATGTGCTCGTTGAAGGTCCTCTCGTTGAACAATCTGCACTTGATGTGAGGGCGAGGAGAGGGAAGGTTCTCACCTGAAGATGATACCAGGTTTCGTTCTGCCCGTTCTTCCGGCCCTCTGCTTGACGCTAGCCCTGGAGCACCACGATGTCTCTAGGCAGTACATGTTCTTGGAAGAGTTGAAGTTGACCGATCTCTCTAATCCAGTGTCGAAGATGTAATCGACGTGGGGGATGGTCACCGAGGACTCTGCGATGTTGGTAGCCAAGATCACCTTCGCTCTTCCCTCCGGTGCGGGGTCGAAGACGGAATTCTGTAGAGTTGAGTGGGGACAAGGGAGAGTGGATCACCTGCTCCTCTCTGGGGGAGAGAGAGTGTAGGATGAGAATGAAGATGCTCTCGAAATTCCTGTGTAGACTCAGGAGATCGGCCAACTCGGTGATCTCGGCGATGCCGGGGAGGAAGATCAGGATGGTCGAATTCCTCTTCTCCTTCAACACGCTCCACAGGAGCTCCGCGATGAGTTTGAGGACTTCTTCCATCTTCCTGGGAATACCCTTCTCCGTCAACATCTCGATCTTACGCATCTGCTCTCCGATCTTTCGATTGTACCGGAAGACCTCCTCTGTGTCACGTCTCTCCTTCTACGAACGTCTTCACCTGATTCAATTCGTTGAGGAAGTAAGCCTTCACGGGATACCTCTGAGTTCCAACGAAGAGAGTGACGGGGGCAGTTCCGTCTTCCATCAGTTCGGCAAAGTACTGACTGAAGAGATTGGCCTGAAGTGTCGCTGACATGAGGATCAACCTCGTCTTCCTCGATCCTCCCCTCTGCTGTTGTTGTTGCAGCAACAGCTTGATCACGAGACTCAACAGATCTGCATCTGAACTGGAGGAATCGGTTAAGCTCGTACAACTATGGAGTTCACCTTCTCTCGTGGATCTCATCCAATATGATGTGAGTGATCTTGTCCATCATGATGGGATTGTGGGCCAGAAGTTGTAGTAGGTAACCGGCCGTCAGGTACAACAGTCGAGTGTTCCTGGAAGCAACGGCTTCTTGTCCGATCTTGTACCCCACGACATTTCCCACGGTATCTCCAATCTCCGCAGAGACTCTCTTGGCCAACGAGACAGCCGCGATACGTCGTGGAACTGTTCCTTCTTCAAAATTTGAATCTCCATAGGATCCACTCACCGGTCACCACGATGTAAGGCAATCGTTTGTCTTCCGTCTTGTGCTTGAGGGCTTCCTCCAGAACAAACTGAGGAACTTTGGTGCTCTTACCACACCCCGTCTCTCCTTGAATGCACGTGATGCTTCCGCTTCGAATGCTCTGCACGATCTCCTCCTTGAACTTCAATATGGGAAGTGAACTGTCCTGTACATTGTTCTTCTCTTCCGTCGGGAAGGTGTCATCGATGAATGGATTGTTGAAGATCAACTGTTCTCATCAGCTCCACTCCTACCTCCACCGTACACACCTCTTGCAGTGAATCGTCCTTGGGTGAACCGAGGGAAGCGTCTTTCGATTTGTACTCCAACACTGCCGGTGGCTTGAATACGGCATTCACATCCTCGAAACCGTCCAAGATGAACTGCCTCATGGGTAGAAAGACCTACATCATCATCAGAGTTGTACAGAACGATCGTACCCACCTCCTCGTAGCAGATCTGCACTTGTTGAGGGACATCCCTCGTGAACTGGGACATGTCTCCACCGCAGATAGTGAGAACGTGAAAGATGGAGGCACTGAATAAGATCTTCTCCTCCACTTGTACGTCGATGAGCATCATGATGTTCTTCAACAGAGACAGGGTGTTCATGTAGCTGAATTGAACTTCCAACTGACGGAAGGAGGGGACCTGTCTGAATCGCTCGGCTTGAGAGGAGATGAGATCTTGATAATCTCCCGTGAGGTCACTGAATGCGATGCACAGGGTAGATAACAGTGCATCGAATTCTGATCACGGTTACAATCCATCCTTGTGGATGCTCTCACCTAATTCGGTGATGGGGTCGTATTGCAATAGACATCTCAGGGCGAAGGCGTGTAAGATCATTTGGTCCTCTCCCTTCTTGATGATTGGGTCTTCCGTGGGAGATGAAAACCGATTGGGAAGGAGTTTGTGAATGAAAGTCCACTTCTGAGCCGGAGTAGAACCTCTCAATTCCACCAAGGGATAAATCTGCACCTCGTCAACATTGTCTTCGAGTGAAACGTATCCATTCGAGAAAAACAGAGACATCTCACCGGATGACCCTTGGCTGAAGTGAGCGTGAGATCATCACCCGTGGAATCTTGAGCGAATTCCCAGACGATAGGTCTTCCCAACAGACCGTACAAGATGGATAAGATGGGTCTCATTGACACGTGGAAGGGATGACTCCACATGGATCTCACGTACGCAGGTAAGATCTGTTGGCCGTATAGAAACACGGGCATCACACTCGATGTGACCTTCTGCTCTTGGATTCCCTTCTTCAACACCAGGAATACATTGACATCCACTGTGTGGGTCACGTGACATACAGAAGATAGATCGATCACCTGATGGATCGATGTGAACCGTTGTAGATGGAATCGGTGTGGTGTTGGCGTAGAAATGGCGGGAAGTGATGTACACCTGCTCGAAATTGGGATCCATCTGTCTGTACTTGTCGAAGGAAGGATGTTCGTTCCAGCCTCTTCCGTTCAGAGTTCGCACGAATTCTGCCATCGTCTCAACGGTGACACCCCAATTCCCATCAGTCTGTGAGGGAAAGAGGCTCTCGTGTACACCCAACTGTTGAAGGTGAGACGTCGTGAAGTCGTTGCCCAGCAATGAGGCCAGATCGGGTACGGAGGCTTCGGGTAGTTCGAGGAAATTGGCGATGGAGGTGGGAGTGACGTAGATGAATTTGTCTCTGGTCTCCAAGGAAAGAAATTCGTCCAACAAGATGGCCTTGCACCCGGAGGTAGCGCAGAAATCTGTGAAATGTGAGGGGAGAGCATGGAAGAGTGTACCTGTATCAGAAGATGCCACGGCCCAACAAGTTCCTCCGTGGACTTCCATGGATTGAACGAGGGGACCATCGGCTTCACCATCACACTCGACGATCTGATCCCGTGTCATGATGATGTGTTCAGAAGGATTGGGTCACTCACCTTGGAGGATATAGAGCGAAGGGTTGCCATCAGTTGACCTTTCAGAAGAGGAGGTGAGGGGAAGGAGACACCTTCTAAATTATCTGATGCGCCTTGACAGTATCTCTCCACTCTTCGTATGCCTCTGATTTTCTCTAGGTATCTCTTCCTCCACGTGAAATACTTTGGATGGACGGGAGTGAAGGATTCATCTTCGCTGTTGATGTCAGCCAGTCTAGTGTCAGCTCCTGTTTCTCTTTATTCTTTATTTCTCGAATCATGATCTCACCTTGCGAGCTGTCAGCATAGAAGATGAGCTCGATTCCCTTCTGTCTCAGTGTTTGAATGAACTGTTTGATTCGAAGGTCGAAATACTCGTATTCTCCTGCTGTGATCTTTGACTTCACTACTTTCTGTTTCACTTCCATCTCGTATAAACATTGCTCGTACAACTGTAGCATGAACCCAATCATGTCCACAGATATATAAATGGGGCCATCCCTCTCTGCTAGAACAGATCGGATCTCGCGCTCCTCTGAGTGGGATCATCAGAGAACAGAGCACTGGTCCCACACACCTGATAAATTTGGATACTTGCGTATGAATGTGAATAAATACTTGACACCCATCTTGTGGAGATGAGCTAAGGAAAGAAACTGGCGATGCACGTGATCAGCTCCGACGCCGGGGCAAATATTTGGGACCTCTACAACGCACAGGTGGAAGAGAGATGAATTCAGATTGGACATTTCCACACAGGATGGCATCGGATGAGCTGAAGAAACTGGACCCTCGTCTGGTCGAAATCGAATTCAAGAACGACTTCACTCAAAAAGAACTGGAGCAGTACAGAGAATGGTGAGGGAGATCGAACGTTGAGCTTTCATTCATGGCTCAGGTTCACTCGCTTCGATCAGAATAAGTCAGGAGAGCTAGAGCTCTTCGAATTGAACATCATGTATGAGGACATGGGAGAACCGAAAACCAATCTGCAGCTGAGAGCCCTCATCGCCGAGGCGGATACGACGAACACAGGTGATTCCTTCCCACGTTCTCTCAGCTCGTGTTGACTCTTTCAGGTGCCATCAACTACAGAGAATTCTTGGCCGTTTTACTCAAAGACAAGAAGGTGAAATCGATCCTCGAGCTGGAACTGACAACAACAGGGCATCACAAAAGGTCCTTGGAAAGGATTCTCCCTTGGTGTTGGAAAAGTGCACGATGAGAAGAAGGTGCACTCATCATCGTCTTGTGTGTCGATTCACTCGCCTCAGGTCACTGGAAAGAAGGCCAACTTCTTCGAGCAAGAGATTGCGAAACAGAAGGGAGACCCTCTGGAGGAAGAGAAGAGGAGGATTGCTGAGGAAGAGAAGAGAAAGGCGAAAGCAGAGGCGGAGAGGAAGAAGAAGGTGACACGCTGACGCGCTCCATGTTCATCATGATGAAGTCGGCAGGTTCAAGAGGGTCTCGCCAAGCTGAAGAGTGGAATCAATGGGTGAGCCCACAAAGACCCTCGAGGAATAAATATTGTATTTTAGGCCAGAGAAGGTGTGTGGCGACTGTTTCATGAACCAGACCACCTGATATGCGTCGCATGGCCTTTGTGCCATGAAGAAGGAACGAAGTTTAGAAATATGACAGAAAAGCCCAGGAGTGCCCTGTAAATACTCTCGGAGATACTTTTTATGAACTCCGACGGTTGAAAAAGGTCTATCAAACAAAGTGTGAAGATGAACATCACCCAACCCCGCTTCCTTCTCTATCCGCCTCTCGATGTGGGAGCGTATGAGATATCCATACTCATCACCATCTTCACAATGCTCTCAATGTGTGGATGGATAATCCATCTCATTGTTGGGAAGCACAGTAATCCAAAGAACATACCTATGGTTCAAGCGGTCAGACACCCAAAATGGACACCACGACTACGCAGCATTCGTAGTTACTTCCGAATGCTGTATCTACTACAAGCCCCAGCGCTTTGGATAATGTGGCTCGAAATGAGGCTGGACAAGGATCAGTCACAATCTTATCAGAGAAACACTCTGTGGGTCGAAGATGCTTGGGAACACATGCACCCCACAGGACAGCCAGATCACGAAGTTGTGAGTATCTATACTTTTCCATGTCATACCAACTCTCGCAGTTGATGCATCTGACCACTGGCAATAATACATGGACTGGCTTGGTGCGAACTCTACTGCCTAATGCAAATACTTTCACGACATCTCCACAATTAGCCGTGTTTATCCTTCAGTTCTCCCTCTATCTAACATGGCCCATCGTCTTCTTCTGTATGAAGAAAATGGGAGCCGCAGTATTCGTGGCCGCTGCCACTTGGGTGGTGAGTCCCTCTCATTCGAGCTCGACACTCATGTATGACAGGCTCTCTATTACACCGTTCAATCATTCTGGGAGATCAACCCCACTGCCTCCTTCCTCTTGTATCCATATTTCTCATGGATCACCACTACTGCCTTCCTCTCCCTCGCTTTCTGGGTCGTTAACAGAGCTCGTGGAGGTGAAACCAAGACAAAGAGGGAGAAGGCTGCCGAGAAGGTGAGGTGAAGACGAAAGATGACGACTCAAGAACTGGCAGCCAACCTACGACGGACGATTTGCGGAGGATTCAGATGACGAGGAATCAGAGGTGAGTGAATTTCATCATGATGAGATTCTCATGATCATCAGAAGGAACGAATGGAACCGTCAGGATGGCAGCCAATACGACATGTCACGGATTACTTCAAAGGAAGGATATGAGGAGACAGATGTAATAACAGAGAACGAGAGGAGTTTTGTACAGAGAATCGAAATAAATATATATGAGTGGACAAGGTGCATTCTATAGGGGTGAAGAATGAAGAAAGTGTCACAACGAGATGATCGAGTGTGAATAGAACGGAAGGATGTATTGAATACAAAAGACGCCGTGAGGCGGACAGAAGGGCGATCAACCCAAGATACAGAGATCTCTCAATAAGTACTATTCGCATCGATCCTTATCACGTATCGCCTCCGTAGTTATCTACATTGAACATCTGTCCATATATCAATCCTCTCTCTCCCTCTCCTTCTCACCTGGCAGGTAACTGAAGTCCAGTGGATTGCTGAACGTCCTCCCGTCGTTCGTCAGCATCACTTGGCCCTTCACTTCAGACTGTCCCACCAGCACGTTGGGATCGTTCACTGGGCAGGCGGGGAGCTCAAAGAAGATGACAGAGTCACTGTAGTACTCCAGGGGCCGCGCGTAGACGTCACCGTACGGTGTTCGTATGATGAGAGCTAACGCGGGTCCTTGTATGAAGGGTCCTCCGATCACGTGCATCTGTTCTCTCCCGGACAGTCGGCCCCACGGCTTCGATAGCGTTCTCAGTTTGACCGACCCTCTCCTCTGTAGTACCTGCGATGTTCTGTCATCTTCCGTCTCTTCTATCGCGCCGTGTCTTTCTATTCGTGTTCTATTGCATCGTGTTCTACTGGTTGCATAGTGTTTTGTTGAGAGGATGTTTCTCACCTTCTTGTGTGAATAAGCGTAGAAGGGCCGCGTGCGCTTGTGTAACAATTCGTGACCGTCGTTTCTCAACAGAGTCAGCTGGAGGAAGAATTCTCTCTCCTTGTGTTTCGTGGAGCTCTCGCTGATGGATAGGCTATCGAACGTGACTCCTCCGTCTGGCAATATCGGTGCCGTCTTTGTTCCTCCCAGTATGTCCTTGTTCTGTCGATTTTTCAACCTCATGTTCCATCGCTCGCCGTTCGACGATGCGAACTCACCACAGCCTCTGCAGCTAGAGCTTCTGTCTGTGCGTACCACAGAGAGACACCCATCAGAGTCGCACCTTGTGCCCTCCAGCCACCCACTGCTTTACACACTACCCCGAATGTTCTTCCGGTGTTATGATGCAGCGTTGTAGGACATTCTCACCTGACTTCACTGGGTGTTCGCGTTCTAACTTCCACAGGTGGTTGAACTTCGATGACGATATCTGATTCACTGGATGGGTTAACACGGGATGGTGAATGTAGCTGACAATGACACATACATCGATGGGGCCTTTGGAGGAGGGATGGGTTGCTTGTATACGTCCATGATAGGCTTAGGGACATAAGAGTATCCGGCCTCTGGCTCTTCTTTGATCTCTACTGAGTAGTGTGACGGCTCTTCTTTCAATCCGTATCGATCGTTGTGTCGATTATACTGGATATCATTAGGTGACCGAAGATATGTCTGGTAGAAATTTGAGATCCAGTCTACTCACTTGCCCTCTGGATTCCCCACCAAAATAGACCTCTTGTGAGAGAGGTATATCGGCTGCATTGTGGAACCCGAACATCGAGTAGGAATCGAAGTTGAGTTCGTTGTATTGACCATCTAATCCAAATTGCATGTCGTTATATTGGCCATCATCGTCATATGCCATCAAGTCGCTGTTGTCATCGTCGAAGAAATCGATGTCCATATTGAGAGGGCTGAACACGAACCAGAAAGGGTTTCTTCGATGGAATCCTCTCCTGCAACAGCCGTCGTTGCCTCGGATGCGTTCGTTGTGATTTGTTTTTTCACAAACGGAAAATCTCCCCTTCCCTCTCAGTGCTCTCAGCGGGGAACGGAGAATGGACACAGAATAGACACTTTCTCTCGGCTATTGCCCCCCTCTTCTACTCTTCACGCTCTCCCTCCAGGTCCCTCTCCTCTCAGGGTCAGAGTTCATTCCATGCTGGTGTTTACGATTGTCCGACCACGTGACAACGGGCTAAGGTGCTCACGAGAAAGATCGCGCGAGATAGAAGACAGCCAAGAAGTTGCAGACAAGATCCGATGATTCAAGCTGCAAACAGCGATTCGAAAGGATTCCATAGCAGATAAATATAGTTGCGATTCGTTTATTTACACGGTGGTAAGGATACCCACGACGACGAGACCGACGGCAAAGAGGCTGATGAATATGTGATAGATGGTCTTCACCATATCTAGGGGCAGCTCTGGATCTGCGTAGGTGAATTCCATCAGAAACGTCTTGGCTGGTTCATCCTCTTGTGAGTCGACCGAATAGATCTTAGGTCTCCTCATACCTATTCCGTGTCATTCATCAACACGTGATGAGAGAAGATTGTGTAGAACGAGACAAGTGAAGGTGTTGAATACACACCGATAACCCATACGGCATCTCTGTTTGTATCCATGGCAGCATTGTAGACACCCTCCAGTTCATTGTATGGATCTCTGACGTAGGCTATGGATATGATGTCTCCGTTATCCGAATTCAATTGCCACAGGATCACATCGATGTACGGTGGTATATCCACGATGACCTACCCATCATCACATCGCTCGTGGGAAACGAAACCCACCTTATTCTTTGCCACATCGGTGAGACCGACGACGACGATGTGGTCGTTACTGTCCACTAAGATATCGAACAGGGTGTCCGTTCCCTTGGTTCCCACCTGGAACGTCAATCTACAACTCTTCTTATTTCCCCACCTCCACCGACCAGATTTCACTCGCGTTGACGTCCATCTTGATGATGAAGATGCTCGACTCGTGGGTTCCGTTGTCTGGCCTGGGCACAGCCACGGCGATGTTCCCCACAGAGTCCACCTACTCTCATCAGATGTCGAAGAGTGAACATCATCACCTCCAGACGCAACTTGGTCGTGTTCACGAATAACTTGAGTTCTTCTTTTTGGGTCGTCCATACGAGCTGGCCGTTCTGGTCCAACTGTTTTTCATCAGCCAACATGATGTGGACATGATGTGGAGATAACCTTTGTCAAGAAGGTCTGAGAGGTGCCCGTCTCATCGACGATTCGACCGGCCAGGACATAGTTGAGAGCTTTGTCGGTGGCACTCTCGATGAGTTGGATGTTCTGTCCCTCCGCGTAAGACCGAGTCCACAGCTCGATTCCTTGTGTGTTGAAGCGTGTGAGGAAATAACCCTCTCCATCCGTTCTCTGCGTTGTCACCCAGCAGGAACCCGCTGGATCGATGTTGATGAAGGCAACCTGTGGGAAGTATCAGAGACGTACGATTATGTCGTTCATCCTCAAACGCACCTGAATCGTGTGATTGGTGAAGAGGAATGATTTAGAGCGCAACCATTGTTCGTTGTTGTATCCGTCGATCTTCATCAAGGCTATAGAAGAATTGAATAATGCTGTCGTTCCCGCAGCGTACACCTGATACTTCTCAATATGACGAGGATGAAACAGAACATACCTCTCCGTGCCAGCCGGCATCAACTTTTGTAGCCCCAAGCGCCATATTCGAAAAGATCCTCTTCCACTCTACTCCTCCTAGCGGATTGATTCGAATGATCTCAGGAGAGGCGTCATTGTTGGCGAGATCGTTCTCAATGGGTGGAGGAGCGAGTAGAGTCATCGATCCCCCAGTGTCGATTCGTGTAGCAGCCGTCCAATTACCGTCGATGAGAATGGTCTGTTGGTATTTGAAGTCGGCCGATGCGCATTGAAGGCCGAGAATTAAGATGAATAGAGGAAAGCCATGGTGCATGGGTGATGTCCGTTTGTTGCCAAAAAGATGATGAGATGCGCCAGATTGCGGATAAGTCAATTCCACTACTTTTCCAACATGGAACGCTTCTACTTGAAGGAGGTTGCAGAGATACAGAAGCATGTGAAGGAGGTAACGCAGTGGTTAGATCGTTATAGGTGTCATCTTGCAATTTCCAACTCTGTCTCACCGAGTGCAGTTGGATCACTTGCGACGAGAACGTTAAATTCTATAGTCTGAAGAAATATGAATCCGTACCAAAAGATTGGATGGATTGTCTAATCGATGCTGATGCTAAAGATTTGCAAAACATGGTGAACGGTCAATATAGGGTAAGCACAGTGATACGTAAGAAAATTCAAATCGAACAGGACGACTGGCCACTCAGTTTGAGGGAATTCATCCAGACAACCTACAGATTGACTATACCAAGAATTCCCTCTCTCTCAGTCGATGAGAGGATAGAGACAAGAGAGGTACTGATGTCGAAGGATCATCATCATGAAGGATTACAGATCGATCCCCTGTGGTTGAACAACATGTCCTCGAAGAAGAGACACGAAGTTCTACGCATGGGAGAGCTGGCCCTTCAAATGAGGGACAAAGCCAAGTGCGAAGTGATGGTCGATATCGGTGCGGGTGAAGTGCGTTCTAATGAGAGGGAGAAGAAAGACTGACAAAGATAAGGGATACATCACTCATTACATCACAAAGAGTCATCACGTCGACACCATCGCGGTAGAATCCAACGGAAAGATCTTGAGGGAGGGAGAGAGGAGAGCCAAAGACATCGACGGAAGAGTACAGAGGAGGAGGGAGAAGAACTACGCAACTGGCCCCTCGATAGAGGGAGGGAGGATTCAATTCTTGGAATTTGCTGTATCTCACGATAATCTGGGTCAACTTCAGAACAAATTGGACTCCCTGTTACCTTCAGACAAAGATAACCACTGTCGACATTTTGGCATCCTAGGTCTACACACATGTGCTGATCTGGCCATCATGCAGGTGTCTATCATCTTCCCTCACAACCATTCTGAACCATCTCAGTTGGATTCGTTTCTGAAATCGAATGCCATAGGATTGATTAACGTGGGATGCTGTTATCACGGTAAAATCGACCAGGGAGGACTCAGAGCGGTAACACGAGAGGACAAGATCGCTTCCTATTCCGATTTCATGAATGAACTGAGATGGAGTGTCAGAGCTCAAGCTATGAAGTCGGCCACCCAAGCTTCTCATCAATACACCACCCTCTCTCCATCAGGTGACACATTCCTTCATCTCGTCGTAGATTGACATCCTATAGATCCAGCGTTGACGGGGAGCAGTCTCAATTTGCGAGGAGTGGTAGAGGTGGATGGTAAAACTGTTCCCCTCCTTGTGTAACGGATGAAACAGGTCGTGCTCAGAGAAAGACAAATTACGGGAGAGTACAGAGTCAAGGGAATGAAGATGAAGGACCAAGAGAATATCGAAGATTATCTGCGTGCCCTTCCCTCTTGCTTTCACATTCGAGATGTGGAGGGAAAGAGGTGGACGAGAGCATCGGATGATGTCATCACGGGTGAGACTTGTCTCTTTCGTCCGCTAAGCCGAACAGGGATCATCCCAGACATCAGAGCGGCCTATTTCGAATACGAGCGTTATTTTCCAATGTTGAGGGTGTTCATCTCGCTTCAGATGATGGTGGCGGCGCTGTATGAAGACATCGTCTTATTAGATCGCATCTTGTATTTGCAAGAGCAGTCACCACAAGTGAAAGCGGCGATCTTGCCTCTCTTCGATCCTAAATTATCTCCGAGGTCCCTTGCGATAGGTGTGGTGTATCCTCATGTTCGAGTGTCTGAAGTTGATGCAGTCGCCGTGAAGGGCTTATCGACACAGGACCTGGAGCACATTTTGACCCAATACATGTTTTGAGACTACTCCTTTTCTTCCGATCGGGATGGACTCTTCTTCCTGTAACCTAACACTTCCTCTCTGGATGGATCTAGCTCTAAATCGATTCTATGTTCATATAGAGGTGCCCTCTTAAACGTCCAAGGAAGTTCTCTTGGTGCTGGGGTCGAGGTCTCTCGTAGTTCTATCGTTTGGAAGTCCTAAATCAGGGTGGAAGTTCCACCGTGTGCGGAAAATTTGCGAAGGCAGACAATTGTTCCGGTAACAACCTTAACAATCCTCGGAAAAAGAGGAAAGACCAGTTTCATTAGTCCTTAGGTGTCTCACTGGATTACAACGAGAATCCGTTGAGGACCTCACATAATTCCCTAAACGAGAAGAGGACAACACACACCATGTTTTTTTCGAGGATCAAAGCACTCGAGAGCATCAATAACAAGCAGCCAGTGCAGGTGGACTACCATGGGTAAGAGTTCTCCATCGATCCTCGATCATCTTTTCATGTTTATGCCTTTATGGACACGATGGACCTTGACAGAGAGACTGAACCTTCTGACAGAAAGTCCCCTGCTGAGGTTTTCGATGCTGATGTCTTCGGTGACAAAGAGTTGAAGGCCAGACTTCCCCCTGCCACTTACAACACCTTCAAGAACATCGTTAAAGAGGGAGGTCACCTCGATGCCACCATCGCCGATCAGGTGAGACTTTGATGAACTTGCGCATCAATGCTGATCGAAAATGCAGATCGCCTCTGCCATGAAGGATTGGGCCCTGGCCAAGGGTGCCACTCACTTCACTCACTGGTTTCAGCCCCTCACCAATCTGACCGCAGAGAAACACGATTCCTTCATCAACTTCCAGGGAGAGTCTTACAACAAGAAGTTGGTCATGAACTTCTCTGGCAAGCAGCTGATCAAGGGAGAGCCAGATGCCTCATCCTTCCCCAACGGTGGAATTCGCTCCACCTTCGAGGCCAGAGGTTACACTGCATGGGTGAACTGTCTTCTCACCGTCACCCTCTCATCGTACTCATCGATACGATAGGATATGGGATCCCCATCTTACGTCATTCACGGCAAGAACGGTTCGACTCTTTGCATTCCCACCGCCTTCGCCTCCTGGACAGGAGAAGCATTAGACACCAAGACACCCCTCCTCAGATCCAACGAAGCCGTCTCCAAGGCCTCCGTTCGCGTCCTCAAGTTGCTGGGAGATGAAGCTTCCACACACGTTCACTCCAACTTGGGAGTCGAGCAGGAGTTCTTCGTCATCGACAGAGCCTTCTACAACGCTCGTCCCGATCTCAGATTTGCCGGTAGATCCGTTCTCGGAGCTCACCCAGCCAAGGGTGAGTGTCAAATGTCACGTGTCAGTGTCATCATAGTGTCTGACATCAGAGCAGGACAGCAGATGGAGGACCACTACTTTGGTGTCCTAGAGCCCAGGATCTTGTCTTTCATGCAAGACACCGAGTGGAGACTGTGGAGACTCGGAGTCCCATCTACAACGAGACACAATGAGGTAGCTCCCTCTCAGTACGAATTGGCACCCATCTTCGAGGGTGTCAACGTGGCTTGCGACCACAACATGCTCATGATGGAGGTTCTAAAGGAGACCGCCCGCGATCACGATTTCGCCGCTCTCTTCCACGAGAAGCCTTTCGCCGGTCAGTTGATCATCATCACCTCCATCATCATCATCATCCACAACGTGTCATGTGATGCTGATGACGATTCCAGGTGTCAACGGATCTGGAAAGCACAACAACTGGTCACTGGGGTGAGAGACGAGAGAACGACTCGAACTGATTCCAACAGAACGAACACCGGAATGAATCTGATGGAGCCGGGAGACAACCCCCACCAGAACTTGGTCTTCCTCGCCTTCACTGCCGCAGTCATCCGAACCATCTCCCTCCACGGAGATATTCTGAGGGCATCCATCGCCACACCAGGTAACGAGCACAGACTGGGAGCCAACGAGGCACCACCGGCCATCGTCTCTGTCTTCATGGGAGCTCACTTGGAGGAGATCCTCAACAACTTGATCAACAACACCAAGGACGGTGAGGGGAAGAGTCTGGACGATCACATGAACTTGGGTGTCTCTGCTCTACCCAGCCTCCCCAAGGATGCTTCCGATCGTAACCGTACCTCACCCTTTGCTTTCACCGGTGAACCTTTTACTCAACTTCCATTGTGTGTTTCTTCTGACATTGGTGTCAGGTAACAAGTTTGAGTTCAGAGCCGTGGGATCCAGCCAGACCTGTGCCAGACCCGTCACCTTCTTGAACACGTGTATGGCCGATTCCCTCAACCACATGGCCGACCAAATCGAGGCCCTCCTCAAGGCAGAGCCCACCCTCGAGAAGGAGGCCGCCGTGTGGAGAATCACCGCACAGACCCTGAAGGAGCACCAGAGAGCCATCTTTGGAGGCAACGGATACAGCCAAGAGTGGGTCGAGGAGGCCGAGAAGAGAGGTCTGTGGCACCTCCGAACCCTCCCAGAGGCCGTCCAGCAGCTGACGTCAGAGAAGAACGCCAAGCTCTTTGCAGATCACGGTGAGAGGAGGAGAAGGAACAAGCCATTGACTCGACATCAGGAGTTCTCAACGCTGCCGAGCTCCAGGCCACCCAGACGACGCTGTACGAGTTCTTCAACAAGTCGATTCAGATCGAATCTGACGTTCTCTACGACATGGCCTCTTCCGGTGTGCTGCCCGTGTCCCTCGAGTTCAGAGCCAACATCCTCAAGTCAATCGACACTCAGAGCAAGGTGAGAGGGTGAGGAGGAGATGGACTGAAAGGTGTAGGTGCAATCTGGATACGCCGCCAAGATCTCAGGTCTGGTGACGGATCTACTGTCGGCCCTGGAGGAACACGAGAAGGTGAACAACGAGGCGAAGGAGTTCCACGGAGGAGACGAACACGCCCACGCTGTCTTCTACAGACAGAATGTGTGCGATGCCATGGCTGCCACGCGTGCTGCCTGTGATGCTCTCGAGAAGGTAGTCGATGATAAGCTCTGGCCTTACCCCAAGTACTCAGAGATGTTGTTCCTCAAGTAGAGTAATAAATTTTTACATAGAAAATGATTTCAATACTTTCGTGTCATCATGTGAAAATCTCAAAAAAAATAGAGACACCACATCACATCCCCCGTCAGCCAACTCTAAAGAGCACGACTTGTCATTTCGCTGGTTAGGATTCGATTTTCGTAGGTCTTTTCTCATGGGAAACCTTACGCTGAACGGTTTGCACCACCTGATTCTTCTCATCATATTTCACAGATCCGAAGATGGCCAGCAGCAAGACCAAAAGAGATGGACCAGCCGGCTTGATTCCTCTGTATCCTGAGGGGAACTACCTTGTGAACATCCGCCTTCACGTCGTATCACTTCTAAGATCCACAGGGGATGTTCACCGAATCCATAACAATGGGTAATTTCTACTCAGACGAGACCACTTGTCACGTCTTCTATACAGAGGTGAGTCCACTCCACCATCATCGATGTCAATGAGGGAAGGACTACGAACACATCGATGTGTGGACAGCCGCCGCTCAATTCGAAATCCAAGGAATCGATGAAGACAGTCGATTCGAGGTGAATGGTTCGTCCGTGAGCTCGATCTCAACACTATAGGTCTGTGAGGAGCCCTCTCATAGATGGAGAGACAGAGATGTCTGGTACCTCAGACAACCGAAAGATCAGACTGACTGTCTGGTCAGAACCACCCAGCCCTCCATCTACCTCAACTCACTCCAACCCACAAAAAAACCAGGTGCATCTCACGCGATCATCGATCTGACAAGTCAAGTCCTTATCCTGGAGAAGCTGGTACAGCGACCCCCTACATACTTTCGACTGGCCGGGGACTTCATCACGTGACGTATTGTATATGGACGAGTGATTGACGTACCTAGACCCATGTACGGTGACGGTGGAGTCATGGAGATCTTCCGACCCGCCTGGATCTACCCGAAATTCCGACTACCCGAACCCCTCCGGGATACCCTGAGGTCCAATCTACAACGATTGAGTCGAGAGAGGAGAGACATGCACAGCAACGGTGTCGTGGAGGACATCATCGATCCCGATCTAGAGCCCTTCCTCAACGGAAGAAACCCCATCGCAGAGTTCAAAGTAAAGAGCGATGGACAGGAGGGGTGAGAGGGTCAAAATGTTTGTGACTGATACCAATGAGGTTCGAAATGTACGGATTAACCACGGAAGAGTTTGCAGAGCAGTTCCCAGAGGAGTACGAGGAGATGTTGAAGAATGGATATAAACCACACGAGGGGATGGTACAGAGGGGTAGTTACCATTGGATTCCCACGGACACTCTCTTCTACCCCGACGAGAGCGTACGGTTCGTAGGGGGGATCCATCAGCTCCCCAAGACGACGGAGAATCTTCCCATGTACACTGCCCTGGAGCAGGTGTCACACTGACACGATGATATACTGAGGGCGACAGGTATTGAAGGGGATGACTGGAGTATTGAGAGAGATGAAGTTGATCGATGGTGAAAAGGAGTCTAAGCTGCAGGTCGTCATCAAGGCTCAGTCGTACCACTTGCAGGTGATATCGTGTGGCATCAAGACAAGAATGTGATGCGATACAGCCTGGAATGTTGTACAGTGGAAGGTGGCACACGGAAGGTCTGACGGAGAATATTGTAGCTGCCGCCGTGTACTATTTGGATATCGATGCAGGGTTGACGGGCGGGAATTTGAAATTTAAATCTCAGAGGGAGCCGGGAGATTTCTACAACATATCTTCTGCATTTCAGGTGATCTACATCACTGTAGATGGATGTCATTGACCACTCTAGACGACGATCCAGCAAGATTCAGCTGTCATCTTTGGTAACGAGATCCCCCATCGCTTCAGGAAGATACAGAACAATACGTCAGAAGTGAAAAAGAGGACGTTCATCAACTTCTTCTTCGTCGATCCAAATAAGCCTCTGCCCTCCACGTCTCAGGTACATTGTGCATTCTCACACGATGGTCGTTCACTCAATCTGTGCAGCTGCCCTCTTCCGATTTTGCCTCTCTGGTGTTATCCAATGCCTGTCTCGACTTAACAGAGAGGAGATTGGGACGTGACATCGTACGGTACATCCTTGGGTTCATTCCGGGGCTGTGGCCCTCGCAGGTTGCAGCCAAGAGGTTCCGTGAAGAGTGCAAGAGGGCACTGGCCACCACCAAGAGTGGCTGGGGGTACTTAAACTATGGAAATGCTGGGAATGTTGCGTGGGTTTCAGATGTGTCTGTCGTCAGGTGAGGATGAGAAGCAAAGGAAGGTGGTGTGATGGTATTCAGGATGCATGTGTTTGAGTGGAGATGGAAGGAGATCACAGACGTAGCACACTCAGAAAGTGCTTGAACGAGGGGCTTCATTGTACAATAAATGTGTCCGCAGAACTCTAATTCTCTTCTCTGCTATCATCCACTAGTCATCAGTCAATGGCTTGTGACGTCTAATCAGATATTCTTTGGTGTTGCTTGATCGCTCAAGTCGATAACACATCATGTGGTGATCAGACACGAAACGAGAACAACCCGAGGACGCAAGCCAGTCACAACAAGATACAAACGTTTTGATTCTCTTCCTTTATATAACTTAAGCCATAACAGCCAAAACAACAGCGCACACAACGGCGACCATAGCGGGCACGCTCGTTGAGGCAGATCCGGTCGTCAAAGAACCTGGGACGGTGGCAGAGACGCTGGGGGAGGTGGTGTCGGCATCGGTGCCGGTGACAGCAGCGCCTCCGTTGTTCGTGTTGTTGTTGTCGCTGGAGCTGGTCGACGAGGCGACAGCCTGGCTGGTGCTGGAGGTGGCGACGGCAGCAGAGGAGCTGGAGTCGGTGGCGGTAGCAGAGGCAGCGGACGAAGACGAGGTAGCGGCGTCAGAGCTGGAGGACGAAGTGCTGGAGGTGGAGGAGGTAGAGGCAGTGCCAACGGTGGAGATGGCAGCGGTACCAGAGCACTGGTTCACGGCAAAGTTGGAAAAGGAGACGGGGAGAGATCCGGCGTCAGACCAGGCGATGGGTCCGGCGGAGGTGGCGTAACCAAAGAATCTTCCGGCGGGAGAGGTGGCGAGACTGTCGTAGCCTGGGGCGGTCCATGTGGCAAAGTAAGTCAGAGATCCACCGTCGACAGAGAAAGATCCGTAGATCTTGCTGGTGGCGGGGTCGGCCTGGATGTAGAAGGTGATGCTCTTGAATTCAGAGGGGAGGGCACGCTGGGCCACGGTGGTGGGGGTGCTGGTGAAGGCGGGGAAGACTCCGTTCTGAGTTCCAACGACGGCAGAAGCGGTGGCGTAGACGTTACCGTTGTGGGCGTAGACTGCAAAGTAGTTTCTCTGGTCAGATCCGAGGGCAACACCGGCGTAGGCAGCATTGTCGAAGCCAGCGACGACGGTGGCAGTGACGGCGAAGGCGTTTCCGTTGGGGTTGAACTTGGAGACGAAAGCGTTCTTCAGCTTCTGGTCCATGAGAGATCCGGGCTGGGCAGAGTAGGTGAGGGTCTGCTTGGTGGTGTCGAGGGACAACAGGGTGGAGTCGTAATCGGCCTTGATTCTGGACTCGGAGGCGGTGTACCATCTCTGGATGAAGGGGAGACCGGCTCCGTTCTTGTCCACAGCGTTGGCGGCGATGGAAGAGTTGAAGGAGTAAGAGAAGGGGATGGGCACCAGGGTGTTGTCCTGAGAGGGGTTCTCGGCGGGCTTGACGTTGGTCAAGAGCCAGATGTTGTCCTGGTAATCACAGTTGGCACATCCAGTACCGTCGCAGCATCCGTTGAGCAGAGAGTAATCCTGACCCATGAGGTAAGCGTTGGGGATGATGCTTCCGTCAGAGTTTCTTGCGGCGTAGAAGCGGAAGGCGACCTGGTCGATGTAGTGGAGGGTGGCATCGGAGAAGGTGACCGTGTTGATGACTGAGCTCCACGATCCGTCCATGGAGACGGAGAATCTCTTGTTACCAGGAGTGCACTGCACGTTACAGGTTCCGTCAGAGGTACCGGAGCACATGGGGACGATGGTCTGGGCCCAGATGTTGATGAGCTTCATCTGACAGTCGGTGGCACCCGTGTTCTCGTACTGGATGTGGAAGTCGTGTCCGCTGCCGTAGGGGTCGGCAGTGATACCTCCAAAGGCGGCAATCTGGTGGATGCTGATGGGCTTGGCGGGGTCGGCAGCCTGGAGGAACTCGGTGGGAGTCTCGTCGAGGAGCATGGGGGTGGAGGGGTACTCGATGGGGTCGATCCAGGAGATGGTGACATCAGTACCGAAACCGAAAGCGGAGACAATGGTACCGAAGGGAACCTCGTTACCTCCCTCAGGCTTGAGCATGAAGAGACCGGTGAGGGTCACGTCGAGGCTGGGCTGTGCGGGGTCGTTGGAAACAACGTGGAGGACGGTGCGAACGGCACCCTTGTCGGCAAGGTTACCGGTGAAGGTGATGGTGAGGACGAGAGTCTGACCCTGGTTGAGGGTGGTGGGGACCTGCTTGCCAGCGACGGTGAAGTACTGTCCATTGTCGTCAACGTTGATGGCGGAGATGGCGACGGCGTACGAGGCCGTGTTGGTGATGGTGAGGGTGGTGGTGTTGTGGATGATGGGAGTGTTGTCGTACTTCATGTTGTTCCACGGGGTCTCGACGTAATCTCTCTGGTCTTGGGTTCTGTGCAGGGTCACACGGTTCTTGGGGAGCTCAGGGATGGTGTTTCCGTCGGTTCCCTTGGGGAGGTTGTCAGCTCTGGCAGTGAGGGCTCCAGCAGCGGTGGAAGCCTTGCTGGCGGGGCAGGTGTTGGAGGCGTCGGTGAAGAAGGCAGCGTTGGTGGCGGCGGGGGTGTAGTCTCCCTGCTGGTAGACGCTGGTGACCTCTCCTGCGTTGAGAGCGTAGCTGTAGACGCGGAGCTCATCGATGACACCGTGCCATTCTCCTCCGTTGTTGAACTGCTGCTTGGTGGCAGAGCCTCCGACGGTGACATCCTTTCCACGGTTGGCGTAGAGGGTGGGGTTGTAGCCACCACCTCCAACGCGGGCACCGTCGATGTATATGTCGACGTTGTTGGCAGAGACGGAGACGGCGATGTGGTGGAACTCGTCGGCGTTGTAGGTACCGGCGACGGAGACCTGGCTGTTACCGGGGAGGACGATGGTCCATTGCTTGGCGGAACCGTGGTACTGAACCTCGATACCGTTGGCATCATTGTAAGCCTCCTTGCAGGAGAGGATCTATGTCGTTATGAGACGGAGAACGTTAGAAGGAATGATGTGCTCACCTTTCCGTAGATATCAGCGCTGGTTCCAGTGCTGTCCAGAGAAAACCAGGCGGTGATGGTGACAGGAGCGGTGATGTTCCACTGTCCAGCGTAGTATCCGCCGAGAGCAGCAGATCCCTGGGCGTTGAAGCGAGCACCTCCAGCGATCTTGCCTTGGGCAGAAGTTGGGTTTCCTTGAACCCATGGTTGACCTCTCTGAAGAGGAGACTCATCGGTGGGAGGTACAGAGTCGAAAGAATATCGGAGTAAGAGCGCATTGGGGTTGAAGATCTGCGCGGCAGCCGAGACTGCGAGCAGAGCTACAATAAGAATTCGTGAGTTGATCATGGTTGCGTTGTCGTGGCCGTGAGTTGGGTTAACTTGGCGAGCGAGAGCGTGCTGAACACCTGTTCGTGAGGCTACAGCTGAATAATGTCTTTCGAGAAGGCAAAGCGTCTCTTATCGCTTAACGTGAATATCACGGTAACGACCGAAGATGTCGCAAGAGTCGGTTTGAAAAGCGGGTGGAAATTCGTCGCGTGTTCTTCGGCATTGAAGTTCTCCACACGAGAGCTTCTCACTTTCCGTTCCGTCAGTACCTTCACTTTTGAACGGAATCTACCTACGTATCCTATCCTCTTAGAACCAAGGTGAGTTGAAGAGCTCTTTTCTATTTTTCATGCCACCTTTTTCGTTTTCACAAGCGAAACCCAAGACGGGTACCTCTTTAGGAGGACAGAAGCACCTGAAGCGAATTTATGTGCTGAGAATAAAGAGTTGGAATTTCATCGTCTTTGTTTGAGATCAAAGACGGTCAGGGGTGCGGTGGGCCCTTATGGGTCAGGATGAACCAGGAAGCTTCCTCACGGGGACCACATAATTATCTCTAACGATATAAGCACGACAGCGCGTCCTGCGGCTTCCACACAAGCCACATGACAAGATCATCGAGTGAAGTACCGAAATTCATTTCTTCCTCTTTCTCTCGGCACCAAAAAATCGATTCGGGATGTTTTGCTCTCCTCTCCCTCCTTCATCACGTCTTCGTCTCTAGATACTTCTTCACTGTTTCGTACGTGGTGAAACTGATGGCAACCTGTCGGGTGTCAACCGCACGAGACGCGAAGACCATGATGACGCTGATGGTTCGCATGCGGTGACGCACCTGAGGGCCGACTCGAACGTAATTGATGGAGAGACCACGGAATAGACCGATGGCTCCCTCGTTGTGTAGAATGGACTTGAGGGCGGAGAAGGTGTTTCGATGGGCGAAATCGTGAACGTCTTTCAGACCTGCCGTCTGCATCTGTCTCCTCACCACATCCAATGGGTAGGCAACTGTTCATCGTCAACATCATCATCATCTCTCTTTCGTCATCGCTCGAACTCTGTCCTCTCTTCGATTCACTCTGTATATTTGGATGAAACATCTCTCACTCGTCTGTCCTATGGCACCGGCCAGGCCACCACAGAATAACTTCTGGGTGACAGAGAGGTCACCTTCAGGCTGTACCAACGTCTTCAGCCCCTCGTAGGTTGCGAAATTAACGGCAGCGTATGGAATGATTCCCTGTTCGTCATGATCAGCGGGTGTCGCATCGTGATGTGACTCACCATCAAGGTGGGCCATATGCCACTGAACAGACCAGTGAAACCTGACGGGAGGTAAAGACGATGACGCGGCGACGATGGTGTCGTCGCACCTTTATGTCTGATGATGGATGTGATGCAGTGGAGGATGCCGTTGTATTCTCCCGTCTTTGCAGATACGGCGAGTCTCACACGGACGACATCCAAAGGATAAGTACATAATACACACGTGGCCCCCGCTGCACCCCCTCCGATCAGATTGACGAGCGTTGTGTTTCCGGGCATCACCTTTCGCAACACCTACCGTCTCTGAGTACGAAAGAACAGAGTTGCTATGATGATGTGATCTTGAGATGTGATGTGGATAACATCTGACATCACCTTTCTATATTCTTCATAGGATAGAAATTGAACGGCTGCATATGGAAAGATTCTAACGACAGTGGCGGTGTTACCCTTCCACAGGGCCGTATAGCCCTCCTGTCTGATGATACTCCGCATGGTATCGACGATGCCAGTGTATGGGTACAGTTTGCTTCGAATCTGAAAGAGTATCTTGACACGCTCCAATGGTGCAACAGAGGACTTCGCAACTGTGCCAGCCACACCTCCACTGATGAAGGACACTGCCCATCGGGGCAGGCGAAATCCTTTCTCCTCTCTCCTGATGGGAGGACGGTGGACTTCGTCCTCTTTCTTCATCGATGGAAGTGGCGAGTTGTCTGAGAAAAACAAACCCACTCGTTGTTTCCTGTCACAAATTCGTCATCAAGATCGCATCAGAAGATGAGACTCGATTTCGATCTGTTTGAAGGAGAATGGCTATACACCAAGGTATATCGTAATGTCACTGACCTATTGGGATTGAGAGCCTCACTCGGTGGTGATGTAGCTTTCTTAGATGCAGGCATGATTCACCACGGATTTCAGTTAGCCATAGGTGATCCTTTCTATGTTCATCATCTCTCACTAATTCTCAGACAGCTGCAAATAGAGCTCTTCACACAGAGAAGCATGGAGGTAGAACGACGAAGAACCTCCATTCTGAATTGATATTCACACTATCTGGAAGTCGAAATGTGATTACCTTGTCAGAAGATGATGATTCATCCTGAAGACCTTTTCCAGATCACACACTCTTTGAATACCTTTGGAATAGCAGAGACGGCAACAGAAGCACCGACACTACTGATTGCCATCTTTTCTCCCAGTGAACAGAAGGTAAGACTCAACTCTTTGGATCTGCGAAACAAAACTGATGATGGACAGGTGCGAGACATAGAGAGTCAAGTGAGGGGAGAAGAAGAGAAGATACCAGAAAGTCTCCTGGATTACGATTTCTCTGGGATAAAGAGGGAGAATGACATAAAAAAGGTGAAGATGAAGAAGGAAGAGACGCGAAGTGAACAGACACAGGCTTACAAGATCACGGAGAAAGAAGGAGACGTTTTGAAAGCGATTGTCAATCGAATCAGCACACGAGACTAGTCCATGTCATCACACAAAGTCAATAGAAGACAGAAGGGACGAGATATGATATCAAGGACAATAAATGAGAGAGGGATGTGAAGTAGAAGATAGAGAGATGTGGTGCCGTCTGTGTGAAGAGAATGAAATGTTTGGTGATCCGAAATGTCGACCGTTGTTTTATGACTAGGCCATTTTCGATCGGCATCGCACAGAGCATCTTCCATTGCCCCCTCTGTAAACAGTTAGTGTGGCTCTGAGACAAGAGACAGAGATCAAGGGGAAGAATATACAAGCACATCGAAAATGGAAGTTGAGGAGGGGACGAATGGTCAAAGCGTTGGAAGCATAGGAGTAGAAGGACAACTCTGGGAACTACTGTGCTGCCTTCACTCTATCGGTAAAGAGCTACCCGAGCTATTGGTCCAAGTGACTACCCTCGTTGCTCCCTCTCTGCACCAGGACAAAATCGTGCCCATCCTGGGCAAGATGTTTGAAGAGATACCTCTCATGCTTCAGCAACAGACATTTAAGAACAATCCCCAAATCTTGAAGGATCCCCCACCACCGTACATTACAGTCCGGCTCCTGTTAGGATTCAGAGATCTCCAGGCTTTACTGCATCGCTGCAGCATCTTACAGTTATTACATTTAACGAACAACATCATTCCACCGAATACTTCGCAACAACAGATCGATTTTCTGCTGAGAGCCCAACAAATATTTCAATCTTGGACGACAGATAGACTCCACAGGTGAAAACTCGAATCTCGCGTTTGTTATGATTCGATATGGTATGGGACAAAAGAACCTACCGCGAGTGACAAGAGAATGACCTCATACAGATTACATTCAGTGTTATCAGAGACACCGCTACACATGGAGAGACAGCAACTGTTACAATTGGAACCCACGATACCTTGGGAGATGCTGCACTTCGCCATCGAGCTCATCAAACTCCCTTGGGAGGAGCTTTCCTCCTTTCGCACTTGGTTTTCATCTCTGCCCAAGAGACATTCCGCCGTCCTCGTCAATGTCTTACAGATCGAACCGTCTCTCCTTCTCGAATTGAAACAGAGATTAGATGCCATCGCACCTCCATCCCTCTCCGTCGATGGTGAGTCATCTTCCATATCACGATGAAATTGAAGAAACTGCAGAAGAGTTGGTGGTGGCTGGAAGCGACAACGAATTCAGTGAATTCGATCCAGACGCTCCTCCAGCAGTTCCCGCCAGTTCAGTTTGGGATTCATCTCTCATCGCCAATCCTCCATCACAGAAGGCTCCCGGCATCACAGTCCCCATGGAAGTGTGAGTGGCCCATCTCCCTCTGTCTTCCATCTCATCACGACCCATTCATCCATCCGTCACGATGACATCCACATCTCTGCGCATCGTGATGATGAGAACAGGGGAGGACAGTATCAATTACGCATCGCGAGACAGCCACCCAGCCGCACGGTCTACCAACGAATATTGAAACCCTTCCCCTCCGTCATGCTCGTGGGAGGAGCATCCGACGCAGTGAACAACAACCTCTTTGTAGAGGCCAGCCTCATGAGAAGTGACTCTGACGTCGAGCTGCCCACCTGCATCGAGGGAAATCGTATCGTCAGGATATCCAACGGTGTATTCGCCGTGTTCAAGAAGCTGAAGATCCTCTCTACCTCACAGCAGCAGGGAACGCTCTTCCGTCTTAAATTTACACTGAAGAAGTACGTGGGGAATGTGTTCGAGCAGATCGCCACGGCAGTCACGGTGACGAACCCCATCGAAGTCTTCTCTCACACACTCTACTTATCCGAGAGGCCAGAAGGTGTGTCTCTCCTCTCCATTCTAATGCTTCCTTTCCATTCACTCTCTATTGAATCGATGATATGATGTGGAAGACAAAGAGAGTGATGGAGTTATAGTGGCACCTGCACCACCGATCATCCACGAGATCCTACCAACGATGGGAGGCAGTGGCACGAGGGCCGTCGTGCTGGGCATCAATTTTGTGAATAATCCGAACCTCAAAGTACGATTTGGTGATCACGAGGTCCCGAACACATTTCACGAGCAGGGGACACTCGTCATCACCGTCCCCACTCTTCCAAAGTCAGGCAGTCTACCGGTTCGAGTCAGCAACGACGGAACCAACTACTGCGAGACGAAGGTGTTCTTCACTTTCATGCCCTCCTGAAGTGGTCACGTTCACGGCATCTGTGGGTAGACGGTGTTCTACGACGTATCAAAGTTTTACGACGAGAGTGGGGAGTCACACTCTTGTGTGCACGGAGGTTGACTTATAAAATCGAGTTCAATGCCTCTTCGTTTTTATTCGTCGTGGTTGTGTCACGATCATCATCATCATGATGTCTCCGCGCTCGATACAGAGAAATAAATTAGATTGCCTCAGGCTGATGAACCGTTGCTCGTCATCTCCACTGAGGTCTCGGGGGCCATCAGCTTGTATTCTCCCGTGGGGTTCACCGTGGTGGTTCTCAAGTTTCTGTACAAGAAGAGACTCAGTCCGATGACCTGCATGGTGGAGCACAGGGCCACCAGGTGATTGTATTGCATGACCGAAGACAGGAAGAACATCACTCCCATGCATAATCCGTGAACGAAACGGAAAGCTGTGACAGAGGTGAGCAGAAGTGAAAGACAGTAGAAGGGAACGAATGAAAGAGGAGACGAACCTGCGTTGGCGTGGCCCAGTTTGGAAGAGTAGTCGTTACCCAGGATAGAGTAAAAGGAGACGAAATAGCAGGGCTCGACGGGGCCAAAAGAGATGGCAGCGGCGATGTTGCAGGCCGCAGGGTTGGCGGTGTAAGGGGCAACGGTGGCCAAGGTGATTCCAAGGAGCATTCCAGAGGCTGAGATCAAGACGAGAGCGTTTCCTCTCAACAGAGGTGCAATCTGATGAGGTATGAGACGGACGTAAGATGATGATCTCATGATGATCGTGATGGATGATGAACGCACCTTCCCGGTGGTGAGAGAGAAGGCGAGGTAAGAGAGACCGAAGAGGGTGAGATAGAGACTGCTGGATATCGGATTGTTGATCTTGGTGGGAAAGGCACCGAACATGAAGGAAAGGCTGTGAGAATGAGTGATCAGAAGAGAATCAAGATGACACACTTGAAAGCGTAAGCGATGACGGAAGGCATCAGGATGAGGAAGGATGAGTCCTTCAGCATGGAAAAACAGTTCTTGATGCTAGACAAGGCGGTCTCTACTTCAGCTTCTTGTTTTTGGGAAGATGCATCGTCCCCTGGGACTCTGATGTTGTTCAGCCTGAGAGTTGAGAGGATAAATTTACTTGAGAGCGAGGAGAGGGATGGCAGATAAGATACCGGCGAGAGAGCACACGCTGAACAACAGATCCCAAGAGAAATTGGGAACCTATGGAGGATGAGCCAGAGGGTTTAGAAGGGGTAAAATGAAATACCTGCTGCAATAAATAGGTGATGAGGTTTCCTCCAGTGTGAGCGCCAGCGAGACCGACGACAAACTGTACATCCCATCAACATCGATGATGTAGAAGGATTGATTGCCACTCACGATTGAAGCGAAGAGAGCACGGTTGGTGTCATCGCTGATTCTGTTGATGTATACACTGATAACGTGAGTCAAGGAAGATAAAGAGACGTTACCCTTGGGCGACCCAGAAAATAGCCGATCCAGCACCATCGATGGCACCTCCTATGAACAGAGGAATGGGTGACTGTCCCCAGATGGATTTGATGTTGACAATGTTAAAGGTCGCGAAGCACAACGCACCAGCGAACATCAAGTATCTTGTCCTCGAGTCAGAGGAGTGCTCCTCGAATAATAAGAATCACCTTGCTGGAAATCTGCTGACGATTGGACCAGCTAAGGGAGCCCCTGCGGCAAAGACAGCGTATAAGATGGTTAGCGCCGTGAATCCATACTGTTTGTTGACTTGTCCCTGTACATTCTACATCGTCCGTCTGAGTTGTCGACAGCTATGTGTCATCGAACACACCTGTGCTGCGATGAAGGCAGTCAAGAAGATGAAGACGCTGCCCGAGAGGACCAAGCACATGACGAGGTTCTGTGAGATTGCCATATTGACTCTGCGTGTGGCCGGTATCAGGTCAGAGGCGAATCCTCTTGTGAGGCGGGGTGGCTGTTGAGAAATAGACAAAATGCGCGTCTCCCCGCGCCAGGAGTTCCTGGGAAGTCAGTTCGCGATCCTTTCCTGTCGTGACAAGGCCCCTTTTCTTTGCGAATGTCTTCCAACAACTTGCGAAAATGCCCCATCTCCTTAGCCGATCTCCGCTATCCACCACCTCCGAGCTCGCGAGATAGATCCCGTGTGCAGTGCAAGGGCAATTCTGCGCCAGGACAAGAAATCACTCTGATTAGACCCTATACTGGATCGTCAAAAGAGTGACATAGTGCCATTGTCTTTTATCGGGTGAACCTTCCAAACAGTAACGCTCCGAATCCTGCACCAGCTCCCACGCTGATCACCATCCCAACATTGTACGTCATCGCTGTCTTTTCATCAGCACATCTCACGTTCATCATCCATCAAAGCATCACCGATCAGCATCACGAAGAGACCCCACATGACTCCCACAAAGTGCAAGATGGATCTGGGTACATCCACCGATAGCTTGAATGGTGGTGTCGACTCTCTATCCTCCATCAGTCTCCGATGATGGAACGCTCGATCTCTCACGCGATGGAGTCGTTGACGGAGGTGCAGCCGGTGACGTGTTCGTTCATCCACCTCCTCTCCAATTGAGCCCTCATCATCTTTAAAAATTCAAAGGTGACGGCGATGGCAAAGACGGCGATGAGAGACAGAGCGTACTGCAGATCCGTGCGGGCGACCCACTGTCGAAAGAGGATGTAATCACGGTAATCCAGATGGAAGTACATGCGCATCTCGGCCGGAGCTTGGGTATCTCCTGAGGGGGATGAGCTGCCCTTGCAGAGGGGCCAACTTGGGATGGATAGACACATCTGCTTCCATGCGGTGCAGCGCTCCATGTCTGAGAGATGAGCGTGAGATGTGTGATGATGGAGGAGGGATGTTCACCTGGCATCGAGATGCAGAGGTTGGAATAGACGGTCAGCCAATCACAACCGGAGGTTGCATTGATACATCTTTCACACCCGTCCATCGGCATCTCTGAGCACATCGTCAGAGTTAGGTTCCTCGCTCTCTGTGAACCTTCAATGACACGGTATGGATTCATCATTACCTTTGAGGAAGGCAGATGTACTACATTCGTCGAACATTCTTCCACCACAGAGCCTGATGCACACAGGGACGTGTAGTTGTGGCATCCACCCATTCTGGGCATATCTAGACAAGATTCCTTGAGCAGAGAAAAAGGTTCACAGAATAGAGAGCTTTTGATGTCGTCTCTTTCTGTTGTTTGGCAAAGACTTCGAAGGGTGCAGCTGGGCATGTTTGGCATCATCCCACACATCATTTGTACCTCTGAACTTGCCACAGCGTCAGGGTATCGATAGTCAGAGCATGTTGAAACAGTTGCATTCTGTTGTTGATGAGACGGAAGTAGATCTACAGCACATACCTTGACGCAAAAGTCCGACTCAACTCCCGTGATAAACACGAATATAAAGAAAATCGATACGGCCCCTCTCAGCATATTCGTGCGTTCTCGATCTCGGGAACGATGATGTGAGATGTGAGATGTTTACAACTGGACTTCATCCAAGCCATTTTATCCCTTTTCGCACCAGTCGATCGATGTCGCTGCTCGGTCTCCGTAATCTACTACCATGAATGGTTACCCGCTTCAAAGAATGGCTGAAATCAGAAGAGGTATCCTTAGCTTCCGGCTCATGCCCTGAAAAACCCGAGCCAACGGAAGGAACCGACGGGACGGTTCTGGAGAGTTCGAGGTCACAAATAGAAAGAAGATCCAATGAACACCACAACACCCTATGTTTTTAACTTGTACGGATATGAACCCTCCGTCCCTCTTGCCGTCGTCGCGGTGGTTTTGTATGCTCTGGCCGTGCTGATGGGAACCATCTTGACAATCTATTATAGACGGTGGAACATGTTGGTATTAACAGGGTCAGGAATAGGTGAGATCTCTTCTCAGCATAGTCCTGAAAGATATTGACGATCTACAGCGGATGTTTTGGGATATGCATTACGTATACCCTCGGCACAGAAACCAGGGCAGTTGACATTGTACATCGTAACGACCCTCTTCATCTTATTACCTCCTACGGTTGCCGCCACCATCAGCTACGGTACCTTATCCAAGATGTGAGTCTACCTCTTCTGACGCGATCTGACGCCACGACAGGATGGAGAAATCGGGGATGAAGAACAAAATCTTCACACCCAAGATCACGAAATGGGGATTTCTCATCACCGACGTATCCGCTTTCTTTCTTCAGGCGGCGGGTGGTGGCCTCATGGCTATGAGAGGAACGGTAGACGCAGGCCGAGTCATCATCGTCTTTGGTCTGGTCGTCTCCTTGGCGTGCTTCATCTTTTTCGAGGGGCTGACGATCTGGGCCAACATCAAGGCCAGGAAGATGCTCGACTCCGGAGAGGAGACACCGAGATGGCACTATCTCTTCGCCGCACTGCACCTCAGCATGCTCATGTTGATCATCCGTTCCGTCTATCGAGTGGCTGAGTTCGCCCCGGGCTATCACTCCGCTTTGGCTCTGAACGAGGGAGCCTTCTACGGATTAGACGCACTACCGGTGCTCATCCTCTACATCCTGTGGATTCCTCTTCACCCAGGTATCACGATGAGAGGCTTCAACGACACGGTGGAAGATTTAACGAAGAAGCCACCACAGACGAATTGAAATTGAGAATGAGAACACATAAAACGAAGACGAAGAGCCCTCTTTTATTCAAGAAGATCTGCAAAAGTGATCATTCGACATCACTCTCTTCTGTCTCTAATTCTCCAACGATTAGGATAGGCACATCAATTCTTATAGAACTCTGGGTAAACCTGATCCACCTTACCAACCACTAGCTGAGCCGATAGAATCAATTGTTCTAACTCTCTCACGATCTCCTTGTGCGCTGTGCATCTCAGTCGTTCGTCCACCCTACAGATGCGTGTACACACCCAAAGCATAAGCTTGATAATAGATCATGTCTGACCCATGCTTCCTCCAATCTTCGTTCTTGCTCTGAAGTATGGGCAGACTCTTGTGGTGGTCCAACAGCTGTCTCCTGACTCTTGATACGTCCGGCAATTTATCGGGCAGAGGTGTCCTGGATCTCACAGCCTCGGCGATGACCCACAGACAAGTCGAAATGTGCGCGATCATCTCTCTTCTCGTCACGTGTAACGGCCGAATAAAGTTTTTCTACCCAATTTAGCAGATGAAATAAGGTGCGTATCTCACGATGATGAAAGGATCCCAGGCTCTCTCGTGTGACCTCCTCTGGTAGGAAATCTTCTCCAATAATTTGAATAGACTCGTCATCATGGACTTCCAGGCGACGACGTCTAAGGGACCGCTGAGGTGGGGCTCACTCTTTGCCACCAAGATGAGGCCTTCACATTTCATCAGGGAGAATCGAATCTGATTCTCTAATGCCGCCAGAGAGTTTAATTCTTCTGTTCAAGTGATGAGATGAGAGAGGTCAACAACTCGTCACCTTGAGAACCGTTGAATACGATGAAACTCGTACTGCGACCAAATAGGTGAGCCATGTTGTGGAGAGATTGACAGAAGAGGGCTCTTAATCTGGATCTGACTAAAACGGGCCATAGAAACCGATCGAAGATGAGCATGACGACCACTCCTAGTGCATCGTCAGATGTATCGGAGAGGACATTTCGACTCTTCACCCGCTGAGATCATGATCACGCGAAGGTAAGCCAGTCGATACAAGGAGAAATAGTCTGGGTTATTTCGATTCGAATATTTGGCAATGATGACGACCTGTGAGGGTGACGTCATGACGTGATCGTGTCATCACGAGGAGATGAGATTTCGACTCACCGTGTAGGTCAGTAGAGCGATGATACCAATCTTTGCCTTCGGTCTCCCGCTGTACTATGAAAGGTCATTCGGTGATGGACAAGGTGAGAACTCACCGCAAAATCCCAACAGGGCCAGACGAAGAGGAAGAACATGATGAATACACCCCAGGGTCTCAATTCGAATATCCTGAACACATCAACCATCGAGCTCACAAAGATGTAGATGACTTGATATGATGGTGATGATACGATGGTGATGACATGATGTGATGGTGATGGAATACACACGCGAAAGCGATAACTGCCCAAGTACCACCGATGAGAGTGCCTATGACACGAAACATGGCATTCAGCACCGATGACCCGAAGGCAGGTGTCATGATCAGTGTCACCTTACACACCGTCAGCCCTCTTGATCCCATTCAGAATGAGATGACATCCTCACCGTGATGGCAGCCCATTCACCTCTCCAGCTCATCCACACTGGGTACCAATCTGTGATCCACTCTGGGAGGGATGCGAACCAAACTGCGAGTGCGATCTTGATGCCGTATCTCAATTCGTCGGTCAAGAGAGGAGACAAGAGACTGCTGAGGATTCCTCTCAAGCTGGCGCTCACCCTACTGGGCCACGTTTCCTCTGGATGGATCTCCTTCTTCTGTTCTCACTCAATCGAAACATAAGTAGAGGGAGATCTTACCTTGAATGTGAAGAGAGATGAAACGTAGGAGAGTACACAATCGATATCGATTCGGTAGGTGGCGGGCCATAGAAGAGATCTCTTCTTCTTCTGGACTCGCTCGATGTAGTGTAACGATTGGGCCACACGATCGGATAGATCATGTATGGAGAAGAGGAAGAAGTAGAGGAGGAAGATGTCATCCCACGTGTCAGCTCCCTCACCACCAAAGATCATCACCACGACATGTTCGTTACACTCTTCTAATCTTTCTATACTGTTCATCTTTTAGTGATACGGATCACATGGCATGATCACCTCCTCTCTATGTCTAGATAATTGAAATCTTTTGAATCTGTTATGTTTGAATGTACCGTTCTCGCTTCTTCCTTCTCTGAAGTCAAATATTCTCCACACATTCCTCTCCTCATCCTACTCTCTTCAATTGAAATGACATGTGAGAGTTCACCTGGACAGTGAATATTCTAATGAGGCCTGCACATCTCTGACGTTATCTGACAGCTTTCCCACAGATTCTCCAACCAAGGGTGTCCTAGCCACAAGGTTGAACAGACGAATGGAGTGAGGTCTTACCTGGTCAGTACATCATCAGACAAGAGGCACGTGTTGAGCATTCCATCCACTGCAACTAACATCTTCTGAATGCAGTCGATGAGATATCGGTAGTCTTTCATGTCCAAATTGGAGAAGATAATCTCCTTCTCTGCGTTTCCAAAGAGGGAGTTCATTCGGATGGTGTGGGTCTTGATCTTTGCCTTCAGAGTTGCAATGTGTTCTACGTTTTCCTATCGACGTGAGAAATCCATCATGGTCATTGATCACGATGTGATCATCGAGACGATGACATCGTCTGGTGAAGAAGAGTCTCACCTTTTCGAGGACAAAGAGACAAGTGCTCAGCTTAGATGCACTCTGTATGGTATCTGCCGTGTCTCTCAATTCTTTCTTTAACATGGAGAAAGAAGATGAGGGGAAGATGACGCAGCTGACTACCAAACAGAGAGCACTACCGATGGCCATATTCAGACCGACCTGGTTTCCATCAGCAGGAAAATATGCATGATGAACTCACTAGATAACAAAAGTCCAGAGAGAAGGATGGAAGACGATGTCCGAACATGATGACGGCAACCACAGTGACTTTCGCTGCTCATCGATCAGCATGGAATGATCGTGATTGAGATGGACGATTACCAATGATGAGAGCGACCGTCCATTTGGGTTGAAAAGAGGCCCTAGCCCAACCGAACAGAAGGATGAGAAATAGCATCCAAAATGACAGTCCCCATCCATGATCAAAAGATGTCCAGAGGGCAAATCCACTGGCAACAGTGGCTATGATCGAGAGGATGATGGTCAATGCACAATATTCTAATGCCACTCCGTACCTTTGCAACACTCAGATGAATCATGATGATGTTACGAGCTCACGTTGAATTCATGTCGTAAAGGAGGGCAGGAACGGTCATGAGAAGGGAGAGTGGCCCAAGGTAATCAGAGGTGACGGGGAGTAGCTGCAATAATGCACAGAGGAGAACAGCCAGAGATGACTTGAGGACGCCCGAGAATCTCTTGGATGTTAAGTATTCTCGGTAAGTCTTGAAAAGGAATAAACTCTTTAGAGTCTGTTTGATGTCGGAAAAGGTGGATGTGATTGTGTGATGGAGCCAGCCAGAGAAGGTGTGTGTGGCAACTGTTCTCTTAAGAAGAATAAGATAAGATCGTGTACCTGGTGTTGATTGTGTTCGTGATTCGGGTATATGTTCTTTGATGTCTCTCGATGAACGATTGCTGTCACTCAAAGCTCTTGGCTCGGAAGCATTCGTGGCTACCGCCAGTGATACCTGATCGATCGTTGAGCACGATGTAGAAATGAGTCACGTTCACCTGTTCGTGTTGGAGAGATTCATATACACCTCTATCCTCGGGTAGCTCTTGTAAATTATCACCATCACTGATCTGAATGGTGTGCTGTTCCATCGATGATGCTGGGAAAATTGTAATTTCTTCCTCCGTGAAACATCCGAATGTTTCTTCCGAGCGATCCTCCGATGTCTACGTCACACACCTCATCGTCAAGCAGTTGCCCTCTCTAAGCCATCGCTCGTCTCTCTTGCTCTGTATCGGTGTTTGTGATGACGATGTAAAATTCTGCAGACTTCTTCCTCATCTTCCGAAAGTTCGGGATTCGGGGCGGTTTGTTGTGTCATCATAACAAAGAAGAACAAGAAATGCCAGCCACACAAGACAGACCTCATGCTACACAACTTCCCTCTTGGAAGAAGCTGAGCGATCAACAGAAGCAATTGAGCTCGAAGCACCTGAGAGATCTCTTCGCTGCTGATCCCAAGAGATTCGAAAAGTTCCACCTTCAATTCCATGATCTCCTCTTTGATTTCTCAAAGAACATCGTCACAGAAGAAACATTGACGACCCTCTTTGCTTTGGCCCGTGAAGCCAAGGTGATCGCACATACGCAGGAAGGATTTTAAAGATTACGAGGTTGAAGAGGCTCGTGATGCCATGTTCAGCGGCGAGAAGATCAATACTACTGAGGATCGTGCAGTACTTCACATCGCGCTCCGCAATCTGACCGACCGCCCCATCAATGTCGATGGCGTGAATCAAACACCAGAGGTCCACAAGTGCGTTTGAATGATCTGCATCTTACATTTCTAATCTGATGCCACGTCAGAGTCCTGAAGCAGATGGAAAGATGGACCGAACAAATCCGCTCTGGTGAGTGGAAGGGATACACAGGAAAGACAATCACCGACGTCGTCAACATTGGAATCGGAGGCTCTGATCTTGGACCCGTGATGGTCACAGAAGCACTGAAGTCATACGCCAAGGAAGGCCTTCGTGTCCACTTTGTCTCTAACATCGGTGAGAACATCCCTCCATTCTCTCACAGCCACTGAACATGCTTCAGATGGAACCCATCTTGTCGAGGCAGTGAAACATCTCAACGCAGAGACAACCGTGTTCATCATCGCCAGTAAGACATTCACCACTCAAGAGACCATCACCAACGCCAAGTCGGCCAGAACATGGTTCCTCAGCTTTGCCAAGGATCAATCTCACGTGGCCAAGCACTTTGTAGCCCTCTCGACCAATACTGAAGAGGTAGCCTTGTCTATATCTCATCCTGCATGAGACGTAACTCCGTGCAGGTCACCAAGTTTGGTATCGCAGAGGAGAACATGTTTGGTTTCTGGGATTGGGTGAGTCATCCTCTTCATTCCCTCCATCTCATTCTCCGATCATGTCCATCTCATTTTCACACATCACATCCTGATGGAGGTGACAGGTGGGAGGAAGATACTCTCTCTGGAGTGCCATCGGATTGTCCATCGCCGTTTACGTCGGTTTCGACAAGTTCAGAGAGTTACTGCAGGGAGCTCATGACATGGACGAACACTTTAGAACTACACCTCTAGAGAAGAACCTGCCTGCTGTTTTGGGACTCATCGGACTGTGGTACAACAACTTTTGGGACGCCCAAACTGTTGCCATCCTCCCTTACGATCAGTACCTGTCTCGCTTCGCTGCCTATTTCCAACAGGTGAGATCATCCTTCTACATCGTTGTAGATTGTAAATAAATGACATGAATTAGGGAGACATGGAGAGCAATGGAAAATCTGTGACGAAGGCCGGAGATAAGATCAACGATTTTTCGACCGGACCAATTATTTGGGGCGAGCCCGGTACCAACGGTCAACACGCTTTCTACCAACTGATCCACCAGGTGACCATCTACATCGTTGTAGATCGCCACTCACCGTGAGATAGGGAACGAAATTGATTCCCGCCGATTTCATTGCCCCCATCAACTCGCAGAACAAAGATTTGGGAGAGGACGACCACCACACCATTCTCCTCAGCAACTTCTTCGCCCAGACAGAAGCACTCATGAAGGGTAAGACAGAGGAAGAGGCCAGAGCGGAGCTGCAGAAGTCTGGACTCTCCGGTGAGAAATTGGAGAAGCTCCTCCCTCACAAGGTGAAACGTCTTTGAAGATGTCGCGCGTTCATCTTCTCATGCGTGCAGGTGTTTGCGGGAAATAAACCCACAAATTCGATTTTATTCCAGAAATTGGAGCCGAGGACACTGGGTAGACTCATCGCTCTGTACGAGCACAAGATCTTCGTTCAAGGTGCCGTGTGGAACATCAACTCGTTCGATCAATGGGGTGTAGAGTTGGGAAAGCAGGTGCGTAGATGAACGAGTGTGAGACACTGACGAGAGCAGCTGGCTAAGAACATTTTACCCGAGCTGACATCCAACGGAGATATCTCCACTCACGACTCCTCCACGAACGGATTGATCAACTACTTCAAGGCTCACTACCACAGAGCTTGAGAGACAGACGATAAAGAATACATTCATTGTAGATCGATCACTCTTCTACTTTCTTTGGAGTGGCGTGAGGAATGCTACTAGTAGGGGCGTAGTGATCGCGAGCATTGATCGTACTGTAGACGGGTGCATCATCTTTCCTGTCCTCCTCTTCTACCACTTCCACTGGCTGTGTCAGAGGTGCGTCCTCCTTCAGCCATCTGCAGATGCCCTTAAACGTAGGTCTCTTCTCTGGTTCTGTCTCCCAGCACACTGCGACGGTCAGCCGTGTGTTTTGAGAGATGGTTCTCACTCTGCATGATGGAAACGATGCGAGGTGCTGACTTGTGCATCTCTTCGGTGATGTCAGGTCTCGCTCCTTGGGTCGTGACTGCGATGGCAGCGTTGACGGGGGATAGACCGGGGTACAGTTCGTTTCCTTCAGATAAGATCTCCCACACGGTCATGGCAAATGAGAAGACATCTGACTTTGCAGAATATTCCTTTCGCACGATGGCTGAGATCATCAGTCGAATGTCGCTTGATCAACATCTCATTCCTGTCTATCGATGTGACAGAGAGGTTCTCACCTTCAGGAGCCATCCACTTCAGAGGTCCAACGTTGCTAGTCGTCATCGATGCATCGTCAGCTGACTCTGTCTTTCTTGACAGTCCAAAATCTGAGATCTTGGGTTCAAAACTGCTGGATAACAAGACCTGATGTCTGTCACAGACTGTGAGATTTTTTCATCTCTCACGTTTCTAGCGGCGAGATCACGATGGATGATGTTCTCGTGATGCAGATGATGCATGCCAGATGCGATTCCAAGGATAAACTTGATCTTGTTCTCTAAGGGGATGTCTTTCTATCCTCGACCGTCAGCCACGTTCACGATGTCGATGTACTGATCACCTTGTGATTGATGCAGAATTCAAGGAGGTTTCCACCCGAACAAAATTCAGTCACGAGAGAGACAGGATCAGGCGTCACTGAGATGCCAATGAACATCACTACGTTCTTCTCTCTGTCAGCTCTCTTTTCTGCATCATCATCATCACTCACTGGATGATGCTTCAGTCCCTGCAACAGAGCCACTTCTCTCGTGAACTCTTCTAGCTGTGCTTGTTCGATGGTTGCCATGTCCTTCAGCTGCTTCACGGCCACAATGATCTCTCTCCATTCGGCCTGCATTCAATTCAATCGCATGGAATAGAAAGAGCAAAGGATCTCACCCTGAAGACAACACCGAATGCTCCTCGACCGATCTGAACCTGAGAGAAATGTCATCGAAATGGATTTGTTTGAATGATTCACCATTTTCTCGAGGTCCTTGTAATAGATGACGTTATTTCCGGTGAGGTTCTTCAGTTGTACGGATGTACTCTCCTCGTCTGCTCCCCTCTTGGATTTCGATCGAACAAAGATGATGATACCAACGATGAGTGCGATCAACGCGACTCCTCCCACGACGGCAATGATGATGACCCAGAACGGAACACCTGAGGCAGGTGAGTCTCTCTCGATGTGAAATGCTCACCGTTGGATGAAGAGGGGACGGTGGAGGCGGGGACGGTGGAAGGTGTGATGTTATCGATGGCGTTGGCCACGGTGGAATTATCTTCGGGGCAGTAGGCGTAATTGTTCTTGAGTTCGAGCTTACCCTTTGTACAGTTGACGATCAATCCCACCACTGGAACGTCTATCAGAGTTTTCTGTGATGACGAACTCACCCGATGAAGTGATGAGGTAAGTGCCGTTCGATAGGTAGATGCTGTTCTCTCCGTACGAATTCGAGTTCAATGTGGCAACACTGCTACCCAGCAAAGCGAATGCCCCTCCTATCTCTCTTCAATTTCTTCTCGTCAGATGATCTCACCGTATTGAGATGAACCACCGGAGAAGGAGAGAGAATTGAGCTCGGAAGGGCCGTACAAAGCTAATGCACCTCCCACCGATGCAGAATTTCCTTGCAGAACGCTCTGCGTCACGGATATCACGATGACTTGAGCCGTCAGATCTCTCTTTCGCTGGCTCAACGGTGTCGATAGTGATTGGTCTCCGGCGATCAGCTGTCAGAATGATTAAAACTTTGGTAGAAATATGAAATTTGTTACCAAGAGGGCTCCTCCTACGGTAGCTCGATTCGAATCGAAGACGGATGCCGTGATCGTGATGGCTCTCAGCTGGGCTGTGTTGGTCGTCTTTGCATAGATGGCTCCTCCTTCTACTCCAACGTTGTTCTGGAAGGTGGTCGTCTGTCCGTCTACTCTCAGACTCTTCACTGATGCTCCACAGATACTGCCTCCTCTCTGTCTCTGTGTCACTCTCCTTCTCTTCTTCTCTCTCACCGTCGCTTGATTGTTGCTGAAAACTCCGCCTGATATCTGTACGTCCATGTAGCTGTCGACGTACAATGCTCCTCCATTTCCACCGACATTCGAGTTGTAATTGGTACCGACAGATGAGACGGACCCTCCTACTTTGGCCGACAGATAGACGGATCCACCATACTGTGTTCCGTTGTTGGATTCAAACTGAGAAGATGTGATGCTAAGGCTGACGGTACCCTGAGAGGCGATCTCCATGCATCCTCCCTGGGTGGCACTGTTGTTCTGACCTGTCAATCCCACCACGGACATCTGCTGGATACTGCCTTGAGAGATCAAGCTGACGGCTCCTCCCGTATTTCCATAGTTATTGGCGTAGGTGACATCCGACATCGTGACCACATCGATACCTATTGTCTCATGAGAAATCGTAAAAGAGGACATCCATTCAGAGATGAAGAAAAGAATCACCGTTTGTAGATACGGAGAAGACACCACCGGGACCAGATGTGGCGTAATTGTTCGTGGCGACACCACCCACCACGCTCAATTCGGAGAAGAGTCCGAAGCTCTCCAGCCTGACGGCTCCTCCCGTACCAGCCGAGTTGCCGGTCAGATTGGAAGAGGAAAAGTTGAATGTACCGAGAGAACCAAAGAGACTCGATGCATAGATGGCACCACCGGAGGACTGAGCTCTGTTCTGATCGAAGAGACATCCATCCGCGTGGAAGGTGAGGTTTCCACTCGATGTCGATTGAAGAGAGATGGCTCCTCCGGGTTGGCTCTTTGCTTGATTGTTCTGGAACGTTGTGCCCTGGACATCCAGGCTGATGGATCCAGATGATTTGACGTTGATGGCTCCACCTCCATTGTTGGCCATGTTGTTGATGAATCTGTTGTTGGATCCAGTGATGGGACCGATCGATGGAGAAGTGATGGAGATTCCGGCTCCATAGTTGCCTTGGTTACCGGACATTGTCGTGGATTCGATGTCCAACTGTCCCACGGACGTCGTTGCTGATACGTACAGACCGGCTCCATCACCGTTGGTGACACTGTTGGAGGAGATGTCTCCGTTGTTGATCGATATCGAACCAATCGTCTTCGCTGTTATCTTGACAGCCCCTGTACATCTCAGTATCGTATGTCACCATGATCTCACCGTTCATGTTCTGCTTAGCCTGAAGATTGTTCAAAGTGATCGTGTTGATAGAACTAGAGGACAGAGAGATGGCTGTGCTCTGATTCGATATCGTGTTTCCATTCAATGTCAGCTGATTGATGGACGTGGCAGCCACTGACACACCAACACCTCCATTGCTCTGTATGACACATGACGTCATCGTCATCGTATCTACAGTTCCTCCCACAGATACCACCGCATCTGTACATGGTCATCAGAGATCGATTCCCTAGTGTAAAACTCACTGGATATAGTGTTACCATTGATCGTGATCGAATTGAGTAAAATGGTCTTAGCATTAGGCAGGTTGATACCCTTGTTCGCCCTACTACCTGCGATCGACAGATTCTCGATGTCGACATTCGTAGCTGTCGTCGACAGAAGACTGTCTCCCTGGGCATTGACGATGGAGATGGGACCCTTGATGATGAGGTTCTTCACGTTAAAGAAGAGAGGTCCGTTGAATTGGATCAGTCCCGAGGATGAAACCAAGGTGAGGGTACCGTTGGGTGAATCATAGTTGAAGCCGGGGTACAGACCCGCCTCAAAATTCAAACTCAGGGTGGGAATCAGCTGAGATGCGATCTGTCCCAGATCTATCGATCGTGAATAGATGATCGTTGTAGATGGACTCACTGAAGGCGAAATCGGCGGTGGGTGTGAAGTTGGGAAATTGAGGGGATGAAGTGTCCAGACAGGATGTACCCGTTCCACATTTGTTGATGAGTTGGGGTTGTATAGGACAAGGAAAGTAGTTACCACCGAGTCCACAATTGCTCCAGCTGACTGACTCCGTGCTGTTCATGTCGATCCCTGGAGGAATCAATCTTTCAATCGATGGGATGAGATGTAAGTCACCTCTGATCCACGTGTGAATGCCGCTGATGGTAGCTATCTTGAGGAGCCAATGAGGAAGTATTCCCGATATCATGTTGTCTGATTGGGTCATTCTACGTTATCATTCCACTCGAACGACTCACTGTCCCAGAAGAAGTGATTGAGAGAGGTACAGTTACTCAGATCCGGCATCACCCCTGACAGCTGGTTGTCTTGGAGCTGTACATTCCGTCAGTATACATTTCATTCGAATGAAATACCTCCAAAGTGGTCAGACTGACTGCGTTCAGAGTAGGAATGGGTCCAGTGAAGTCGTTACCACCCATGTAAACGGATCTGAGGTTCGTCATGCTGCTCATCCAGGCGATGCTTCCGTTCAATTGATTTCCCTGCAGTTGTAATTCCACCATGTTCACCAACGCACCTATCGTAGGTTGAGTCGTAGAACAGATCGATCGTATCACCAAAATTGGAGGGGAGAGGACCTGACATGAAATTGGCAAAAAAAATGAGACCCGTGAGACTCGTACACTGGGAAATACTGCTGGGAAGACTTCCTGCAGAATGACGTCATCATCGGAGATGCATCACGCGTATTACCTGTCAGCTGATTCGCTTGGAGTTCGATTCGCACCAGATTGGTCAATCTACCGAGGCAGGAGGGTAGAGAGCCTGTCAGCTGGTTACCTGGGCTACGGATATCAGTCGTGCGTCTCTCTCTGTCCTCTCACAGGGAGATGAGAGTGAGGCTGATCATGTTACAGATGCTGTCTGGTATGATTCCGTTGATTTCTGCGGAGAATCAGCGAGAATCGATGGAAGAAGAGAATTACTCTGGTTGGGGATGTTGAGCTGCTGCAGTTGCGTCAAGAGGCCAATGGAACTGGGTAGAGGACCACTGAATTGATTGCCCGGACAATCAAATTTCACCATCTGTGAGACGATGAGTCTTTTGGTCGGATGAGATGGTGAGTGGTGATGCGATCGAGTGATGCGGTTCACCTTGGTGAGATTTCCTATACAAGATGGAATTGGACCAGAAAACTGATTGTTGAATACGAAAGCTTCGACGAGACTGATGGCATTGCAGAAATCATCCGGGATAGATCCGGCCAACTGGTTGCCCTGATGTTGCATGAATAAAAGATGGAAATGAGAAGTGGGCGATCTTCACTTGTAATTGGAGGCTGTTGAGCGAAGTCAAACGACCGAAGATGGAGGGCACGCTGCCGTTCAAATTACATCCTCTCAAGTTCAGCGTCTGATGTCGTCAGCTGTGACATAATCGACAAGTGAACTCACTCCGAGACCCGTCAGATTGGCTATGGACAGCGGGATCGTGCCATGCAGCAGTGGATTGTCTCCAAGCCCGAGACCTGTTAAAGAAGATCCGAGATCTCCAATGTTGCTGGGTATGGTTCCGTTAAGATTGTTTCCTCCCTGCCGATTCTCTCAGCGCAAGTTTGGCCCGACATCTCACCAAGTCGATGAAGTAGATGTTTTGATTACCATCACACTGCACGGGATTCCACTGACAATAGTCCACCGTATCACTTAACCAATTCGTGTTGTCTTTCCAAAGCGGGCCTTGAAGAATCAGTCCATCCATTCAAATGCACATCTCACCGTTGGTGGAATTATAGAGGGCCACAAGTGCGGCCTTCTGAGCGTCTCTCGATGTTTGTGCGATGCATGAAGCCACAACTCCAAGAAGAAAGATGATGAGAGTCCTCTTCATCTCAGTATAGATAGTACAAGACTGTTCAGGCTGACGGCTGCTCGCAGTCGATTCAGAGTCACCAGCTTCGGCTTTTTCGGCCCAGTCACGGCAGAGTATGTAACATTCACAGAGAGATTTAACTGTCACTTTGGTATCGTGGTTTGACACACTGTGGCACGATGAGTCAGTCGATCTCTGTCTAGACATCGTCGACACACTCAATGAACCCTCTGAATCGACTAAGGGATCTTCAAATGAGCCATTGCTCCACAAGATTTATCTCTCTCTCAAGCAGAGGCAGAAGCTCGTCGCGGTCGCAGCTTGAGCTTGTATGGGGATTCGGGTGCTTCCTTTGGGTGTTCCTTCTTTGGCGATTCTCTCTTGACGGATTCCTTCTTGGGAGACTTCTTCGGGGAGATGTTCTCATCATCTCCATCGTCTGTATCATCCTCTTCCTCTTCCCTCTTTCTCTTCTCTGGACTCTTCTTTGGACTTTTCTTCGGACTCTTCTTTGGTGAGACCTCTTCACCACTCGATCTTCTCTTCTTCTGTTTCATCTTGTTCTCGGGTGATAGCACCTGATGATTTTCAATCATCATCCGAAATCTGGATCGTCCATCACCTTCCCGGGTGCATTGCGATACCAGATGGTGCGACCCGTAGAATCTCTCGCACATTTCGTTTTGCTGTAACATCTGTGATGGTCAGCTCTGTCGATGGAAGATCGGCTCACTTTAACCAATCTAAGAATGCCTGGTGATCAGAGGCGCCAGGGGCATACGTCAGATTTCTATTGATGACTTCCATACAAACATCTAATGAACGTCATCATCTTCTGATGTCTGCATCGTGAAATCCACCTCTGCACAAGTGGAGTACATCTCGATTGATTTCGAAGGGGAGGGTCTTCTCTGCTTCTCTCTCCTTATTCAACCTCTCGACACAATCACTGCTCGATGTGAATCATGGTCCATGAGAAGAGAATCTCACCCCAATACATCCCTCGCAGATAAAAATGGTTCGACTTCTGCTCGATCGAGTATCTCAGCTCTGAGATAGTTGCCTATCCCATTGAAATACTTCTGCTCTGTTCCATCGTTCAGGATCTCCATCCATGCATCAGGATCACCTAAGAGAATCTCACAGATCGGTCGATCGAATTCTTTTCTGTGAAAGTGACTGCGAATCTTCTCGCAGAACTCTTCAAACTCTAAAGTGGGGTCTGATGAATCGATCAGACGACACGATCATTTTGGATGATCGTTTGGATGCTCTCACCGGGGCTCCTCTCCACAGAGAAGTCGTTGATCGACCACCTTCCGAATCTTCTACAATCTACAAAACTGAAGAGGGCATCAGCGATCTGATCTGTGGAGCATGAAGACTCACCAGATGGCATCCTTTCCATCCTCCGTGATGAACATGAGGTGTGAATGCTTGGGTAATTCATCGACCGAACAGTACTCCCAATCTCCCGTCTGTAACAGTGTGAGATCATCATAGTGTGACATGATTGTGTATGAGGGGGTGCCCACCATTCCCATGCCACATAGAACGTGCACTTTCTCAGCGCCGGTGGCGCATGAGAGGGTCAATCGAAGTTCTTTTCCACGTGACAGAGCTGACAAATGAAAACGCTTCATATTGATGGATATAGCCGGGCTCTTGTGAACCTAAGATGCGAATGTGAGGTTCTATTGATTATCATATGATCTCATCTTACCTCAGACTTTCTCACTTCACGAAAGGTCTGTCGAATCGTATCAGAAAGAGGTCTCGACAGTGATGCGTCACCTTTCCATTCGCCCAGGCATTGATGTTGTTGGACATGTGACGAAGCTCTGGTAGTTCTGGCATGGTGTTCGGCAGAGAATACAGCACCTGAGAGAAAGTGATGAGATGATAGAGCCCTTCTTTGGTCGTGCGTGACTCAGAATGCGCTTTGAGACGTCATTCCAAATTAAATGAATTTAATGAAAGATTCCCAACTTGGCTTCCAGCGAAGGACAGTCTTTACATTTAATCTTTATAGAAGAGCTCGTTGAGCTTGGTTTCTACCTCTGAGAAGATCATTCTCTTGGCCGTGTTGACACACAGCAGCCCCTTGATGATGTCTGAGAACTCTCCTAGGTCCTCCTTTGCATAAGACCCGTTGAGGATGTCTAAGACGCTCATGAATGGAAGCTTGCCGGTGATCATGTGGAAGAAGACCACGCCGGCAGACCATGCATCCGTCTCTGGACCTCTATACTTCTCTCCCAAGATCATCTCGGGGGCAGCAAAGGCGGGCGTTCCACAGAAAGTCTCGAGCCACTGTCCTTCGTTGTGTCTGCCCGCCAAACCGAAGTCGATGAGCTTCAGATTGCCTTCGATGTCGATCATGATGTTCTGACTCTTGATGTCTCTGTGGACGACCCCTCTGGCGTGGCAGTGCTTGAGGGCCGAGACGAGTTGGGAGAAGAGGCGAAAGAGCTGGTTGAGGGGCAGACGGCCGTGCATTGCAATGTAGCGCTCGAGGTCGATGCCTTGCACGTATTCTTGGACGTTGTATACTTTCGTGGTGGTTTCTATGGCACAGTGGAATTGGACAATGTTGGGATGGTCCAGGATTGAGAGCAGTCTGGTCTCTCTATATACATTTTCGGCGTGGTCTTCTATCGAACCGGCTTTGTATCTGTTGACTATCTTGACGGCGACCTGCATATGGAAATGAGTGGTGACGACATCAAAGAAGGTCTTCACCTGTTTCATGGTGTTCATCTCGACGGCTCGTCTTACAGAAGCGGTGGAACCCGTTCCAATAGACTCCAAGAGCTTGTAGCCCGTGAGAATGGGTTGAATGGACCAGAGGGGTTTATGGCATTTGTTGGAAGGATTGCAGAGGGCGATGGGTCCCAGTGAGGATGTGACATCGACGACGGTGCTGGTGATATCGATGACGTCTGAGACCTCCACTTTAGACCTCTTCACATCGTATGAGCTCGAAGGTCCAGAAGGTAGTCTGCCTCTCTTATTGGTAATATTACAGTGCTTGGATTTCGTGTTGAACAGGAGTGGTGAATGATTGAGGACCTCCATCGTTTGTGTGGCGTTTATATCATAAATAGAATGTTGTGTGGGCGTGTCTCACACAAATCAATTGACTTGGACGATTGCGGTGCGTCCCGTGGTTCGTGGTGGTGATGCTTGCTCGAGCTTTGTGTGTCACGGTCAAATGCGCTACTGACATCGGAGACTCGGAGCTGTGGACTGCCATCTTTCCCATGACAACCTTCCACCCAAAATAAACCGTCGCGCTGACCTGCTTCTTTCATGTGGACAAGGTGTTCCTGTCTGGTAGCATCATCGTAGGCGCGATACACTGTCTCCTTATTCAATGGCTTCGCTCATACACCAAGGCATTTGGCTAGGCCCACGTGACAATATTTCATGTTTTTTGGAGTCGTCTGGGGAGAATGAGTATACTCAGACGACGCAACAAGTCCACCCTGAGACTCTGACGCGAACGATAGAACCGGATGATAAGTCGTGCCACATCTTTCCATCTGCTCGTCTTAAATGGACCCAGAGGATAGAAGGCATCTCTCGTGTACCTGTGCAGATTGCATTAATTTCCCCGATGATGACGATGTTCTCCATGCATCACACATCATATTCAATATCATGAACGATTCTTTTTCTTCCTTTTATGGAATGTTCAACCCCGATGGTGCAGGATGTCTAAAGTCTCGCCAGTGATCAGCGTTCTTTCGGTAACACTTTGAGCCGTATTGACACAGGGGTTTGTTGTCATCATCGAAGCTGGCCCGTCGCGTTGGAGGGCTCTCGTTGCTATCCATCGACTCCGTGGAGCACGTCCTCTTTGCACCGGGAATTTCAATGGATCCGGACCTTCGCTTCTTGTTCGTGGGGGAGTTTCTCTCTGCCAACCGTTTCTCCACCTTTTAGAATTCAGAGGTGATGCTGATGAGGGACGATGATGTCACCTCTCGCTCGATCCTTTCGTTCTCTTCTGCTTCTCTCATCTCTCTCTTCCTCTTCTCTTCGTCTTCTGCAACCTTCTTCTTCAACGCCTCTTCCTTCCTCCGTGATTCATACAGTGTCTTCATACCCATCCCCTTCTCACCGTCACCCATCTACAACGACCCCGCAGACAAAATCCTCACCGTGATCCAAGGGTGTTTCAACGTCTTTTTTGCATCGTATCTCTCCACGGGATCGACTTTCATTAGACATTGAATCAAGTCCTTCGCTGTCTCTGTGTCATCATCACCCCTCATCGTCCCCCTACCTTCTTCGCTGATTTCTTTCCAGATGTCCGCCTGGAACGTGACGACTGGACCCTTTCCAACTCCACCGAGTAATTTCATACAAGCATTCGGATCGAACGGTGGCTCTCCACTCAGTCTGTCTCCTCTCAGACATGTGAAGGATGAGGAGACTCACAGGATGTATAAGATGGCACCCAAACTCCACAGATCGACTTTACTGCCGTAGCCTCTCTGTTCTTGGTTCAAGAGGATTTCGGGTGCTGTGTCGGATCAGTCTATGATGGTCATCAGGATCATGATGATGATGGGATGGCGATGATGATCACCGATGAACTGCGGTGTTCCACAGAATGTCTTCATTACACTCCCGTCCCGAATCTTCCTGGAAAGCCCAAAATCGGATAATTTGATGTGGCTCTGGTTTTTATCCGTGTACAATATATTCTCCGGTTTCAGATCTGTACCGCATCAATCTACAACCCGCCAAATGATGTCTTCACCTCTGTGTACTATCCCCTTCTCGTGAAGATAAGCGATCGCATCCAACATCTGCAGGAAGATGTCCTGAAATTTCATCGATACTTCCATCTACAACGCGAAACTTCACCTTCGCCTTCTCTTCAGGAAATGGCCCAGAGTCAGACATCTCACCCCCGGTGACTAATTCCAATACGATGTAAAGTGTGGTCGGTGTATCGTATACATCCTCTATGGTGATGATGTTCTTGTGACACACGCTCTTCAAAATCTCCACTTCGTCCATCAGTGCTTCCTGCTACAGTCAGAGGGAGATCGATCTACAACGAACCTGGGCCTTGCGGGCTCCGGCTTGTTTTTGGTATTTCTTCTTGTCGATGATTTTGATTGCAAATTTCTTCTTCGTTTTCTTCTGTATGGCCAGTTTGACCACCGCAAAATTTCCGCTGATCACATGATCAGATGTCACGATCGCGGATCACGACGCCTCACCTTCCCAGCTGGTCCTTCACATCATAATCGTGGAAGGGACCGTCCTGCAGGATGTCATAAAACCGATGAGAATTAGAGTCCCACCTCGATGACTACATTTTGATTTTTGGGTGGGTTGATGCGGTCGATGTCTTTAAAGATGTAAGCTAATGCGGGTTCACCCTTGTGCTCTAAAACGATGGTGATCTCATCCCCAGAACGGATGACGAGTGAGCTTCCTTTACCGAGCTGAAGGGTTAGACGGTTGTTCATTGCGAATGGAACTCACTTTTTCTTTGTTGACGAATGTTCCATTGGAGCTGTGAACATGATTTAATTTAGAGGTCGTTTGAAAAAGGTTTGAGGTATGATATTTGTATCGTCAGATTGGAAAAGGTACATCGTGCGCACCTGCAATCTTCGATCATAATGACATCTTTTTGATCTTTGAGTCGATAAATTCTGCAGTGTTTACCACTGATGAGTCTGTGAGGGTCGGGGAGATGAACGTTACAAACACTCTTCTGTCTTCCCATGATCACCTCATCGTCTGTGATGTCAGCTCCACTATTCGAAAAAAGATACACACCAGCAAGGTCGATAGAATCATACTGTGGATGCTGCGAAACTAGTCTGCCCCACAAGTTTGATGGCAATGCCATATCATTCTCCTCCATCGAGTCACTCCAGTCATCGAGTGGTTGGGTTGTGCCATCCATGGAATCAGTCGAGGTTCTTCACTGCGGATGTATGCTCAGCCTCCTTGATTTTTTAAAACTACTCCTTCACTCACAAAAAGGAGGGATTTTGAAATACGGAATAAAACCAACAGAACACCATAACCGTACGACAGAGCTGTACTCTCCATCTGAACTATTACTATCATCCTCTCTTGTGTGAGGCATTCTGGACCAGAATGAATTGACCGCCACAGTTGTATATAGACCCAGCTTCTTTGAAAACGGCTTCCGGACTTGTACTTGCTTTGATCGTCACACACTGACGTGTCCAACGAGCCCTGATCGAGCCGCGATGGGCGATGGATGAAGCACACCACTTGTGCTTTATGTTGGCGGGAATTTATCGGGCGACCTGCCCCGCCGTTCATCACCACAAACAAAAACACCAACATGCTCAGAGGCGCCATATCTTCCGCCCAACGCCTGCGGATCCCTTCTCATACAGTGAGAATCTCTTGATTTCCGCAAAGACTGATCCCTCTTACCTAGATCCTGAGCTCGACTCAGTCACCTCTCATTCCTTCTCTCCGTGGGCTATCCAGATGCTATACGACGAGTGTGTTCATGATTGTGTCGGCGGATTTCTGAATGTGTTAAGAGGAGGCCCAATCGATTCCAGTCCGCGTTTCCGGTAGCGAAACGAACCGAACTTACAAGTTGAGTGTTCCTCTTTCCAATGGATCAGTCGTCTTCTCGCCCAATGGAAATCAGGCTTTGAGAGATCTCATTGCAGACATCAAGAGCGAGAGTGAGGACGTGAAATCGATCGCATTCTATGAATCCAGCGGAGTCAAGTTGTCTTCTTCCAGCAGCGTCGAAGAGGTGAGAGGCCTCATACACCTGATGATTCTCGAGTCTCATTTTGAGGAAGGCATTCGATGGTGATCATCCTCGCCTCGTCATCAACGGCAACACCTACTCCCTCTCACCATACACCGGAAATGCCAGCCCCAAGATCGATTCAGTCATTCGTCAGCAGAAGGACAAAGATTCCTTCCACGAGGCAGTCAAAGCCGCTGGAACACCAGGTCGGTCACATCATGATCTCATTTTGTTCACGCATCAACAGGAACTCCCATTCCTCCAAGAAAGATAGAAGCGACGAGCAGAGAGATCACCGAATTAGAGAAACAGATCTGGCCCCTCTTGAAGGAGAAGTTTGCATTGGACAAGAGAGCTTATCTCTTTGCTGACGGCATTGTCTTTGGTGCACTGGCCGCTTTTGCGGGTCAGTGGTCCCTCTTGGCTCGCTTCACTTGGTGATCCATCATCATCATGCACATCATCATCATCACCAAGACCGTGTCTATCTCTTCATGTCTCTTTCCATCCACTCACTCTACATCAGGTGGGACTTTGGCTGGGACATCATCGAGCCCCTCACCTACTTTGTCGGCTCCGGCACAGCCCTCATGGGAATGTTCTACTTTGTCCTGGCCAAACGAGAGTACACCTTTCAGAACCTGAGAGAAGGATTGGCCACGAAGAGAAAGGCCGTCATCTACTGGAGGAGCCCCAAGTTCAATCCAGAGAGGTACTTTGATTTGGAGTACGACCTCAAGGCCAGAGACCCCGAGGCCCTGCTCAAGTTGGAAGCTTATGCGACCGGTCATTCAATCATGCCGCAAGAAGTGAAGACTGAGCTGGGAGAGAAATGATGTAGTAAATGTTTCTTATTCAAAACGATCCATTCGTCTCCATCGTACGAAGAGATCTCAATTGTCCCAGTGTTCATCTCATGCATAAGCCGTGATCATTGAAGAGTTGGGAGTCCAGGCAAAGAAGTGGATGACAAAGGGATTGTGAAAGTAGGGTCATCACAAATGATACAGTGTCTATAGAAATCGATCTAAATGAAGATCGAAATAGGCGGATATCTCTTTATCCATTCGTCTTTTGGATTCTCAGCGCAGTCAAAATCTTCTCTTCCAATTCAGGGCTCAGGCTTGTTGAATCAGTACCGTGCGAAGAAGGAAGACTCACCCCTTGACAATCTCTGATATGTGTTCTACCTCTCTGATCTTCTTCTGTCGATCATCAATGTTTATCTTTCAGATGGTGATGATCATCATGACAACGGATGTGTCACCTCTGAGTCCGTGTGGAGCTGTGATGAAGATATCCAATTGAGATGCTTCTTATCTTCGGCGATCACAGATGTCTCTTCGTGTCGAACAGACAAGGCTTGCCAATTCAAACTCTTTGGAGATTGAGATCTCCATAGAAGATCAATCTCACCTTGATCCTACTGACAAATTCCTTCACCATATCTTCTAATCCTGACATCAACTTTCAGATCAAAGATGATCATCACCGTCACCAGCTCACCCTCCACAACGATGACACCAGGATACCCCGGTTTGCTGATGGTACAGAGATCTATCGTCATCAGCTCAACTCGATGAAGTGCATCATACCCAGCTCTTCTGACCATTCTAAAATGTCCTTTCTCTTGGATGTGGCCAACAAGTGATGAGACCATATCACCACCAGACTGACGTTCACCTTCATGTTGTGAGATGGATATCATCAGACACACACGGGTTCATCTTTGGGGTCTTCGGCTGATGTCTCTCGCGCTGGCTCCTCCGTGAAGACCATGTCGGACAGATGTTCGATGCATCTGGTGTATAGATTGTAGACTCGATACTCCATGCCTTCTTGGGTGAGCGATGGTGAAGGATGATGTCAACTCACCATCCGCTGTGGAGTCATCGAGAGTGTTTTGGACGAAATGATTGAGATCGTCCTGAATTGACGGTCAGCATCGACTTCTGTGGGCTTTCTCTGTACCTGTTGCGGACGTGATAGGTGATCGCAACGGATGTTACATATGGGT